>JAMXBC010000421.1:0-22729 GCA_024138005.1 Lumnitzera racemosa | reverse complement strand
TTTTTTTAAATTTAAAGTTTAAAAAAGAGAATATTAAATTTTATTTTTTTAATATAAAAAATTTTTAAAAAATTTCTATGGTGTAAGAATAGTAAAACTCCCTGATCTCTTTGTTTTTTAGGTAGGGTGGATAAATTTTTTTGAAGGATCATAGAGCACTCCCTATAAGCATTACTAATTTGTTCTAATCAATCTTTCTCTTCTAGGTGAGCAAATCCTTCATGAATTTAGCATATGAAGCATTTGCTGAAGTGGTTTTACAAAAGGAATGTTGATTTGTAGCTTCTTAAATACATCTAGAAATTTGGCGAATTAGTGTATAGCTATTGTTGCTTCAATCTCCTAGAATGGAGACTAGAGGAACATATGGTTTCACTTTTAGTGACTTCTATGTTAGTTCCTCTTCTACCTCCTTCCCTTTTTCTACTATTAGACTCTCCACCTTTTCTTTAACTCCTTTATCAACTATTTCCAAAGCTTTTCCACTCTTCAGCATAATAGCATTGACACCTCTAGGATTCTCTCACTATTGCTAGGTAATGACCTGATGGTTCGTTACTCAATTGTTGAGAAATCTACCTTATCTATTCTCTAGGTTTCAAATAGTCGCCTGTTGATTCTATAGTAAGGTGTCAGTCTTTTGCATATAGCTCAATGTGAGCTCTTCCATTCTAGACTAATTTTGTTGAGGTAGAGCTTTCTAAGCAAGACCTTGCTTCTGAAATCTAGGTAGTGGTTGGAATGCATTTATTTTATTTCTCCATGAAAAGTTTGGATTATTACACAACCTAAAATTATATCTATTTGAATATGGTCCTTGATTGTTGTGTTAAAAATTGTTAACAAAATTACCTGTTCTCCATTGGTTGGAGCTTAGTGATTCCCAATTAAGCACTTAAGAGTCAAATGTGGTCCATAACATAACTCACAATAAATAATAGTGTTAGCATTAAAAGACTATGTTGAGATGAGTTTACTTACTGAGTAATGAAAGCTGTAATTTGAGTTGTTAATTGAGATTATAGTGCTATTGTCACTGGCTGCTGCCACTCCTAACTTGCTTCTCTCATTTTTGCAATTACGTACACCGAAGGTCATTTCTTCTATCAGTGCACTTGCCTCATTATATGTCTTACCCATCATAGTATTTCCAATTGTACATCAACTAGAGACCTCAATGTCTCGTCTAAATTGAGATAGAAAATCTCAATCAGGAGATTTTCTAACAATCCATGATGTGGGCTTATTCTAATCATCTCCTTAAATCTATCCCATGCTTCATAAGTGAACTCACCACTAAACTTGGTAAAGTTGGTGATGTCGATCCTCAGTTTTGTGGTCTAGTTGGTGGGAAAATTCTCCTTAAGAACTTCATTGAAAGATCAGCCCAGGTGGTTATAGACTCTTGTAGCAGTGAATGAAACTAAGCTCTAGCTTCATTCCTCAATGAAAAGGGTAAGAGATATAATCTGATAACCTTGTTTGTTACATTGTTCATCTTCACTATATTACAGTATTGAAGGAATCCTATAATTGCTCATTAGGACATTCATTGGGATGTCCTCTAATTGATTCGTCTGAACTATCTAAATAAGGGATGACTCCATCACAAAGTTATTAGCTTGAATGGTGGGCTTCCTTATAGCCAAACCCATCACGGTAGGTACTGTATAATTGGTAATGCACACAAAATTGTTTGTATCTAATTATTACCCTTGTTACTTGCCATCTTGTCTATTCTTGTTCTGTTCTCTTACCTCAATTAATGTAAAGTACATTCTATTTCTGAATCTAGTGGTAGAATTTCAGCACTTCTACTCTTGCGCATAAACACTTGTAAAGGGAACGAAAAAAATAATACGCTTCATCAAGTGCGCCTAAATTACCAATAGAAGTAAAGGGTTAATATTTCCAGTCCCAGCAAACAGCACTAAAAATTTGATTTGCTTAAACTATATATATATAAATAAATTGTGAATACTCTAGTAAGTATACTTGGTCGAATCAAGTAATATAGGGAAAGTAACATTATTAATCCCTTAAGGACTAAAAAGTTGCTAATCCTATACTAGTTCTTATCAATATTTAAGCAATCATAATTTAATTAATTAATCTATAATTACACTAAAACCATTGAAAAGAAAATAACTATGATAAATCTAAAATTAATCAATTAATTAAGAATTATAGGAAAATATAATCCACCCTAGATTATGTAAATCAAATTATTATAATGTTATATAGATTAATAGCTACATGGTCATTCAAGTAAAATTATTATACCTTAAAACTTAGGATTTAAACCCCTTATTAATTAGTTAGCTTCCATATCTTCAATTAACAATGGATTCTAAAATACAATCATATAGCTTTCGATACTATGATTGTCTACTATCCTAAATCAATTATCTCTAATGTCTGAGTGAATAATTAATCGTTGAACTTTGCATTAATCTCTAGATAATTTCTAATAATTCAATTAACTCTTCTTCTATATTGATTAAGCAAATCAACTAAGAATTTCTAACAAACCCTATATCAATTTCTCGTATCATTAAGGTTTCTAATAATTATAATCGAAATCATAGAAATTATAATCATGAATCATCCATATATCTCGTAATCCTATAACATGAACATAGTTCATCTTAACTATCTTGGGTTTCGTCAATTCCCATAAATAAAATTAACCACCATAGATTTGGAAACAAAAACACAAATACTAATTGAAATTGCAAGGAAATTTATAATTAAAAGCATCGGACTGGCCTTGGTACCAAGTATTTGTCTTATCTTTTCAAGATATTTCCAGTTCCTGAAATTCACCAACAACATTTGGTACCATCTGTTTTTTCCTAAATACACCCATATGGCTAAAACAAGAGTGTCTAAGAGTATAGGTGTTGGTACTTCCTCCTAACACCTTGAAGGAGAGAGTCGGTATACCGATATGTAGCGATTGCCTAAACTAAAGCAACTCTACCTTAACTTAGCTAAGGAAAACCAAAAAAAATTAAACAAAAAATACGAGGAAATCATTGACCTCCTCTATAGTAATATCCACCTAAACCCAATCCAAAACAAATACCAAGGCCATCACGAAACTGACATAGTGATGATTCAATCTATTCACCATAGTTGCTGAAAAGCTAGCTAAGAACATGATAAGACCTTTGGCTCCTGCTTTTAAAA
Source organism: Lumnitzera racemosa (assembly GCA_024138005.1). Taxonomy (NCBI): domain Eukaryota; kingdom Viridiplantae; phylum Streptophyta; class Magnoliopsida; order Myrtales; family Combretaceae; genus Lumnitzera; species Lumnitzera racemosa. The sequence goes on along the minus strand of JAMXBC010000421.1, from coordinate 19,537 downwards.
TGAATGACAAATGCAAACAACTACAGTAAGTACACCATACGTATCCTTCACATGTAAGTACCCCTACTGCCTTAAGAAAGCAGTTTCAAATTAAAAGAGTCTTTTTGTTCCAAAGATTTTGGAGGAAGTGATACCTTGGCACATCAAGCTACCATAGTTTGAGACTTATGATGGAAACAAAGGACCCTGAAGACTACCTAGAGTATTACCATACATTAGCCAAGTTGTATGGTTTAAGTGATGCAGTAGCTTATCAAGATTTTCCTTCAACATTGAGGAATGCAACCATACATGATTCAAACATTTCAAACGAAATACCATTTCCTATTTTAATAAACTAGTAGAAGTGTTTCTTCAATACTTCCTTACAGCAAACTTCCGTTAAGGATTCTTCAATTCTTAAAACCATCAAACAAAAGTCCAAAGAGTTAATCAAGGACTACTTGGTTAGATTTGTGGTCGAGATGGTTAAAATCCCAAATGTGTGGCCTTCAATGCCATAATCGATGAAGTCAAGCCTTATGGAGACTTTTTCAAGCCTTTGACAAAGAATAAGCCAAAAACTTTTGTTGAGTTTAAGGTTAAAGCCACCTCAAAACATCCGTCAGGAAGACAACATAAGGTACGGGAGAGGCCGATCAGAGCAAAGGAGATGGAAAAGAATGACGAGTGAAAAAATATGAAGGATAGACTTGATATGGATGATGACTACAGTTTGGATGCAATTGTCCAATTTCAAACATTTTGATGGAGGTAGCAGGCACAAGGCCATCCTTTAGTAGCCAGAAAGAATGAAAGCGAATCCCTTAAGGAGAAACTCTAACATGTATTATGATCTTGACCGTAACAAAGGTCACAATACAGATAAGTACATTCAACTCAAGAATACAATTAAAGATGTGATCCAATACAAGCACTTATGTAAGTTCCTAGGCATGATGCTGAGAGTATTGAGAGACTGTCTTAAAGGAGGTGTAAGGAATAAGAGAATGACACATGGTCGATAGTAATCGAGAGAGATGCAAGGGACGTGAACTCCAATAAAGTACCCAATGGAGTGATCAACACCATTGTTGACGGACTTACTATAAGCCAGTTAAGCTCTTCAAGCTTGATTAATTATAAGAATTACATTTGCAATATTCAAGGAAAAAGGGTGGGATCGATAATACAATATCTTTTATAGAAAAAGAATTACATAAGTGATATATCATCAACAGTATGAGAGTTGCCAACTTTAACGTCAAGAAGATTCTTATTGATACAGGATGTTCGGCGACATCATTTTTCAGCATGCCTTTAACCAAATGAGGCCTAAGATCAAAGCATAGCTATAAAGTAGCCGGAGTCATTTCTTTACCAATACAATTAGTGATGATGAGTATGTTGCAAAGGATAAGTGGACTTTCTCATTAGAAAAATGTTTGTCTCCATACAACATGAGAATAAGACAATGTGCCAACATCTTTTCGACATTATCCCTTCACCTGCATATCTTAAATCTAGTTCCTACTCCTATAGGGGTCAGCATATGCAAGGGGATCAGCAATTGGCGTAGTGTTATGGTACACAAGCTCTAAATTGATCCAATGTAAGGGTGGTTTAACAAAAGAAGAGGTATTTTACACTAAAGAGATAAGTCCAAAAGTTATTGAAGGCAGGATTTATCCAGGAAGAGCCTTATCCGACTTGGCTAGCCAATTATGTGCTAGTTAAGAAGTTTAATGGTAAGTAGAGAATGGCATAAACTTTATGGATCTTAACAAGCCTATCCTAAGGATTGTTTCCTACTGCCAAAAATTGATTAGATGGTAGATGCAACTACTAGATACACATTACTTTCCTTTACAGATGCTTTCTTTGGTTACAACCAAATCAAGATGGATAAGAAGGATGAAGTCTATAAGTCTTTTGTTACCAATTTTGGAACATATTGTTACACGGTGATGCCTTTTGAGCTAAAGAATGCCGATACAATATAACAGAGACTTCTTACCGAGATGTTTAAAGCCTAGATCCATAGAAAACATTGAAGTATATGTCAATGATATGCTTATGAAGATCATGAAGGAAGATTAGCATCTTGTCGACCTAGATGAGAGATTGCTACATTGAGGAGATATAGCATGAAACTTAACCCATAGAAATGTGTCTTTTGTACAACATTAGGAAAATTTTTAGGTTACATGGTTGCTTAATGCAGCAATAAGGCTAGCCCAAGAAAGATTGAAGTCATAAGAAATATGAAATCACTTACATGGTCAATGAAGTATAGGAACTCACTAGGTAAATTGCCGCCCTCACAAATTTGTGTTAAGAAGTATGGATAGGTACATAGAATTTTTTAAAATTTTAAAGAATTCGATTAGACTGGACGATTGCAAATGAGTTAAAGGAATTCCGTACATCACCCCAATACTCTCGACACCCATTCTTGGAGAAAATTTATATTTGTACCTATTAGTCAAACTACTAAGGTCTTTCTTCTATACTAGTCTAAATTGATGGCAAAGAGCATCACCCCATTTATTGGTAGGTCATGTTCTATAGGGGCTAAAGCTTCAGTATACAAAGATTGAAAAATTTGTATTAGCAGTAGTCCTCTTGGTAAGAAAGTTAAAGTTGTATTTTGAACCACACTAGATCATTGTTCTCATTGATCAGCGATTATAGCAATCATTGCAATGGCCTTATTCCTTGAGGAAGATGATGAAGTATGCCCTGAGCTCAATGCCATGGTATACAATATAAACCAGAACGGCATTAAAGGCTTAAGTATTGGTAGATTTTGTAGCTGAATTCATTGGTGAGGAAGAATATGTAAATTTTGCCGAAACACCTATCTGGTTCCTTTATGTGGATGATTCTTTAACATGAAAGGAAGTGGTGCAAACTTAGTTCTTCAAGGCCCCTATAATGTCAAAGTTCACTACGCATTGAAATTTGGATTCCTAGCTAGTAATAATGAAGCAGAGTACAATGCTCTAATTGCCAGACTGAAATTAGCAATGAGAAACTTGAAGTGTTCTCTACTTCCTAACTAGTGGTAAGTTAAGTAATGGGAAGCAATGCAATAAGGGAAGATGAAATGAGAAAGTACTTGCTGGTGGTACGAATGCTTAGAAAAGAATTTTAATCTTTCTTTATCCACAAAATTCCTAGAAGCATGGCCAACAAGTTGGCTAATATGGCATTCCCTAAACTGAGTGAGAAACATTTCGTTGAGTTAGTTCTACAGAAAAGTTTATCTACTCTCTCATAGAGTTGTGAGTTTACTCCTTGCCCGAGAGAAGAATCATGGATGGATCCCCTAATGAATTATCTAAGAGATGTTACTGTCCCTAACGACAAGAAAGGAGCGCAAAGATTGACATACCAGGCAGCAAACTATATACTGATTGATGGTCAGTTGTATAAATGTGGCATATCATAACCTATCTTTGGTGCCTTTCTTTGAGAGATGCCCAAAAGGTGTTATATGAGTTGCATTGTAGCATATGTAGTAACCATGTAAAGGTACAGACACTATATGTCTAAGCACTAAAACTCAACTATTACTAGCTGACTATGAGAAAAGATGCGAAGGAAGTTCTCCAGCACTGTCCCTAATGCTAAAAAACATCAGTAGCTGAGTCATGCCCTACAACTGATTTATGTAGCCTAACCAGCCCTTGGATCTTTGCCTAGTAGGGGCTTGACATTCTCATACCCTTTCCAAAGTCTACCATCCAGTGAGAATTCATCATTGTTGTTATAGATTACTTTACCAAATGGGAAAGGTTGAGGCAGTGTGGTCGATACTCGGCTTCTTCTCTACCTCTTTACTTGAGCTATTCTAATGGCCTCATCCATTATAGTAATCATTAGAGTTCCATAATGTCTCGAATGTCACTTTGCAACCCTGTAATGAATCTAGAGATTGTTTAGGCTAGTAGTTCTCTACTTCACTGTGAATCATAAGCATTTGAAATTTTTTAATATACTCTTTAATAGATCGACCTCCTTTCTTAGCTCCTAAAGCCAAGTAAAAGTGTCTTCCAGATAAGTATCCAGCACTAATCTATTTGTCAGTATTCTTTTCATTTTAAGCTAAGTATTAATCTCTTGGTAGCCTTCTCATCTCCTCATGACATGAAATTCTTTCACCACATAGTAGCATATGTAGAGAACTTAATACTAGCAATTCTTACCTTCTTATAGTCCTCTTACTAGTAATAGTCAAACATATACTCCACTTTTTCTTCCCATTCTAAATATTCATCAACCTTTCCCAAAAACCCATTGAAACTCAGAATTTGAAGTTCCACATGGTCAAAGGTCTAGGCGCTTATACTCGCTCTTCTTCTTCATAACACTCTTCCTTATCCTCTTGTCAAAATTTCCCAAAATTAATCATTTTTTATCTTTCACTACTTCTCTACCTTGAACTTATCGAGCTGGGTTCTAACCTCTTATAGGTCAAATTAGCTTATGGGGTATTATTGCAGCTTCAAATTTGTCGATAAGTTTAGTGCATGAATAACTCAGGGTCCAGTCTTTTAAAGGGTTAGCCATCTCATCAAGTTTCTTATCAGTACTTTAGGGGTTCCTTAAGATTATTAGCCATGGTGGACAACTTTTACTGTTGTCATCTATTAAACAACATTACACTCGAGTTAGTCATTTTCTCTGCATATTCAATGTAAGCCCTAAAGCCAAGCCAAAGCCAAGCCAAGCCAAGGAACCGTTAGGATTGAACTTAGAACCCAAGGTTTAAGGCGATCGGTTAAAGGATTCGATCAAACCCAAATTATAAACTATGAGAGAAATATTGTAAAACTGACCCCGTAAACTAGAATTTAAGAAAATAAGTAATAAAATAGGAGACTATAAAATTTTAAAATTTTTAAAAAACATAATAGGTATTAATTACCGAAAATGCGAAAGTGTAATGAAGTAACAAAATAAATTACTAGAGATAGATTATATGTATACTAAAAATTTTAGAATGACCAAATAATAATTAGGAATGTTCACGTGTACACTACATGTATTTACGTGTAGATAAAAATACGCGTAATTACCTAAATTGGCCAAAAACTAAGCAAATAATTAGAGAAAATTATAAAATAATTATAAAAAAATCAGAAAAAAATCAGAGGATAATAAGTGAACCAAGATTAGGTCGTGGCAGCTTAAATCAGAAAAATAAAAATTAACCAATAAAATTTGGACAACCAAAAACCCAAAAACCTAGAGAAATGGGCAAAATCTTGTCAAATTAATGCACATTAATTGCTACAATTGTCTATAAATAGGGGAGGAAAAAATTCCAAAAGTCTTTTTGGTCGTTTAGGATGTGAGAAAAATCGAAACACTGAAAAAATCGAGAGAAAATCTAGAAAATAAAAAAAAAATGTGTAGATTTAGGCAATTAAACCAAACGAACCACTCACCACCACTTGGGACTGAACTACCACCACCACCCTACACTAGAACCATCCCCTGGACGGCCGATAACCTTGGACCGGGCTTGGAATGGTCAGAAAGCTTTAGACCTTTTAGTCTCTTTAAGGGAACCCGGTTTTGAATAATTTTATAAAATTGTTATTGTGCCCAAAAAATTATGAAACTTTTATTCTGAGGTTTTATTGTATATAATTAAAGGGGAAAATAGTATTTAGCTTAATTAAATCTGTAAATTATAGGGTCCTTAAAAAAATTGGCTCAAAATCGAGCATGACTAAACCGGAAAATAATATGCTTAGAGATGTAGTTTGGAGTTCAAAATTTTTCTATAGGGAAATCATTTTGATGTTGAATAGTGTATGAAGCCATTTTTTTTAAATTATTTTTGAAATTTTAAGTTAATTTTTAGCCTTATAATGTGAGAAAAATTGGGTCATTTAGGGTTAACTAGATGATTAGGATGTTAATTATGATTAAAGGATATTAATTATATGTTTAAGGTGTTAATTCTGAAGTGGAATCCTAATCTAGCCTTTTAGGTATTAGTGTGGTAATTAGGGAAATTAGGTAAGTAATTTTAAGAAATTAGAAATATATGATATGTAAATTGAAAATCTAAAAACAAATAGAGTTATTTAGTTAATAATATAATAGAATCGAAAATATAATCTGAAATAACAATTAATTTTAAAGAAAAAAGTCTCAAAATATAAGATTTTTAACATCGGGAATAAATCTGATACCGCGATTAGGGTTAGCGTGTACCAAATAGATTAGAATCCCAAAATTTATGACCCAATAGGATATTTGGGACACTCGGCTTAATGTGATTAATTTCACTTAGGATTCGAGTATATTTTAGGCTTAGAAATAAAAGTTTAAAACCTCATTTAAGATTTGAACATAAAAATACAGTACACGAATCATTAGGACGTAATAGGTATACATGGACAAAAATGAATTAAAATATAACTTAGAATATGAAACCATAAATTTTAAGTACTAAAAAGACCTATTTGTATTATAGGACATCTAGAGATAAAATCGGCTTGCGTTTAAAACGGATCAAGCGACCGAACAAATCCAAGTAAGTTGGGTTATTGCTTATTGTAAAAAAGTACTAGTTTTGTTGTACTCGGAGACTTAGGCTTGTATATGATTGTGATTGTAAGTGTTTACGCATGGTGTTTGATGTATCTGGATTCGTGCTGAATTTGTATGGTGAATGATTTTGTGACTGATTGAATTGGTAGGGAAATTATTTGAACACTCTAAACGGAATTTAATATTAGTCAACCCCAAATAATAAATAATGTCATGCATTGAAACCCCGTTAGGGGATTATAGGATTCTCCAACCAAATACCGACCCCTTCGAAAGGGATAGCGCAGGATTGCAAAATGGTCCCTTCTTCATCCTTAGTCGAATAAGTGACAGGAGAGGAGGTCGCGGCGAGGGTGAAGTCAATGGTTCGAAGGTAGTCACGGGAGAAGTGAGGTCCCCATTGCACAAGCCTGGGTTTGGTTGTGAGCTGCTGGCATAACATGGAACTCCTCAACCCGGATTGGAGCGGGTGAAATTTCTTTGATTTCAAACGGACTGGATTCGTTGTACGATGACACTTGATTGTTGCATTGCATGATAATAATTGTTTGATAACCCTGTTTGTGCTTATATGCATTCATGATTTTTCCAATTAACTTACTGAGCTGTAGTTGCTCATACCCTTTTAGATCCTTTTGCAGGTTCTGATTTCTGAACACTAAAAGCACTATGCGCCCTACAATTACCCAGAGGTTAGTCTTTTGGGAAAGCCAGGGGTGTGAAGATCAAGGTACTTAGTATAGTGTTAAACTAGAGTGACCATGTAATTAAGAATGAAAGACTGGTAGTTATTCTGTAATCTAGTAAAACTGTTATGTGATGAAAAACTTCCTGGAAAGCTCGTGGACATATATATATAATATTGTACATGTTATTAGAAATTTGTACTATTTATCATAATTGTAGTTTAATTGTTAATCGGACTGTTTACTTTAAAGCGAGGAGTCGTCGAGCCTTGTGTAGGTCATGTCTATGGTAGGCACGTGGAGGCCAGTTACTATCATAAAATGGTTTACCGGCGGAACTGTTGCGACTCGTGACTTCAAGGCATAACTTTTCAGTTGGTATCGGAGCGTATTTTTAATAAACTCGCTTTGAAGCGTCATACCTTAAAAGAAATATACATTATAGGAATATTGAGAGTAGGAAATACTAAGTGGGCGATAAAAGATTGTATAACATAAGTAATCTTAATCATTAACTAGGAAATATTAATTGGATTAATTATAATTACAAGTCAAAGGGGAAGAATTAATACATAGTTGGATAAGTTTGGATGGAATGGAGACATATCCCCTATTGATTATAGGGTTAGTTTTACAGCGATTATTGATGGAATTTAGCTGATTGGAATATATTTAGGACAGTTGATGAGATTGTTAATAAGTTTCATGATCGAATGTGCTATAGCTGGAAGGATGAGTAGGCAGGGATGGAGATGAGTTTGGGCCCCCCTGTATAATAGATACACTGTATAGCAGCTTTTAAGCGAGATGGTTGGAGAAGGGGGAATTAAAACCCTGATGTTTGCCCTTACGGTTTTTTCCCTCTAGGTTAGAGGATGGAAGACCATACCCAGTGATATCGCATTACATCCCGCTGACATCCATATATTCCTAAATTTACCCACCAGGTATTATTGATTGGTTTCTTTTAGTTTCTAGAGCCTGCTGGGGATGGTATAGAGATACCATTGAACCTAGTCTGAACCTGAACCTGAGATACTAGGACCAGCACCAGAACACCCACCTCCAGTTGAACCCAAGAGGATGGAGTTCATATAGAGGAAGACCCGAGGAGGACCCAGAAGAAGAAGATCCGAAGAAGACCTGAAGAGGAGCAGGGAAATGAGGATAAACCCTAGTGTAGACTTACATGCCTTACTCATGCAGGTGATTGCAGACACTGGGTTTGTTGGAGTAGGAGCTGGTAATCCAGTTGGTCGGATGATGATGAGTACAGGAGGTGATTGTGATCCTGAGACTCTAGACAGAGTATATATAGACTCTGAAATCAGAGAGTGAGCATGACGATCATTCGGTTGGAGGCCATATGGATTATGATCCCTTTGATGAAGTAGTTGCTACGGATTTAGAGGAGGACTATTTTTAGTTGGATGACTGACATGTTTAGTTAGGTAGATTTTTGGATATGATCCAGTAGCAATTTTGATGGAAATGATGTATTTTAGGATCTTTTGATGTATTTTGACTTTTGATGTTTTTTTTTTTTTTACTTTTGATGTATTTTGTAGCATCTGGATCAATTTTAGATGTACGCTATAAGTATGTTTGATGTAGCCAGTTGATGTAACTTTTGTCTTGTAACATTTGTAAAAATGAGTCTATACTAAGTTATGTAAGGAATGATGTAATCGAGTTGTAAATTTGATGTATGTATTTGAAAGTTATCGGTGTATCTTTTGTTTTGAAGTTGTAATAGTAATGATGTAAGGTTGAATGAAATATACAGTGAAAGTTAGAATTCTATGTACATTGACTTTAATACTATTGTCATTATATTTGTATGAGTACATATTGCAAGCATTTATTTATTTATAAACATTCTCTAAACAAAAGTAGGGATAACTTTAGATAGATATGAAGGTAGGATTATAAGTTAAACTAGTAAGCGATTATGGCTGAAGCTGGAAACTGGAGTAGTCAAGGAGGAACTAAAGGGGAAATCAAAACCCTCCACCACAAGCACAAGCACCATCACCCCCAAAGGGAGAAAACATAGACAAGATTTACCTCCACCGCCTCCACAAGAAAATATTGCCTATTGGGCAAATACTTGCCAGTATGCATACGATGATGAGACAGTAAGGAATGTTGATTCACATCTTAGGGATGGTGGTAATGTGGGAAATAGATGACCCCAAGAAGTTGAACAACGAATAGAGCGACCTCAAGAGGTAAATAAACTTCCTGAGTTTATTAAAAGCCAACTGTTATTTTGAGGGGGAGAGGGGGTAGGCCAGATGTAGCTGATGACTGGTTAGCCCAAGTTGAACGGAGTTTTGAGGCTTTTAGAGTCCCTGAATCTCAAAGTTATCTTATGGTACTAAATGTTAAAGTTAGCTGCGAGAGTATGGAAAGGACTCAAGAGTAAGGCACTTAGAAAAACATTGATTGGCAAATTTAAGGAGGAATTCAGGAAGGAGTATTTTCCCCATAGTGTTCAAAACAGAATGGTGCGAGATTTGTTTAAACTGAAGAAGGGAGGTATGAGTGTAACCTAGTATGAGATGAATTCAATAGATTGTTACAATATGTACCTGGCTCATCCCGGGATAATGTTGAGTTGAAGAAGATTTGTTCCTTATTGGATTTGACCCCACAATGTGTTGAAAGCTGTTGGATTACGGTTTTACCACTTACAAGAAGTGGTAGATAAGGCAAGACAATTAGAAGATAATCGTGTGAGGATGCAAGCAATGCAGAGTCAAAAGATCAATAGAGGATATCGACTAGGTCCTTTCATTTAAGAGATCATATCCTGGTGCCTCCAGTAGTAGTTCTGGGCAGAAGAGAAGGAGACCAGTAACTCTGGCAATTTAAACCCAGCGCAATCAGTACCTATTTGAGCTTTTATGCAAGGTGGAAATGTCAAGTGCTGGAAATGTGGTGCAAATCATTTTCCAAGGAAAAATTGCGTTCAGCTTAGGGGAAAATGATTCATATGTGGAGATTCGAACCATGTGCTGAAGGCATCCCTTAAGATGAAATTAGTGAGTGTAAAAAGTGTGGTAGAAAGGGGCCATTTCTCCAGGTATTGTCCATAGTTTGTATAAGGAGCTAAACGAACGAAGGTGTTAATAACACTACTGCCCCTGTCATTTTCTTTGCTCTAGAGGATATGGAAATTGAGGAGAATGGGGATTTCTCAGATTTTATGGAAGAGTACTACCATGATGATGTTAGGAGCTCATGGGAGTTGAAGAGGAAAATGATGAAGGACTTGTAATGGTACGTACTCAGACTATCTATTGTAATAATAATTATAAGTGTGAATTAAATTGAAATAATTGCATTTTAGGTTTTATAAATGTTAGTGTAGTTGCTAACCCTAGTAATAGTACATTCCAGGACATGTGCTGATAAATCGACAACCAGCTTTTGTGCTGTTTGATACTGGTGCTCTCATTCCTTTGCAAGTCAGAAATTTGTAAATGAACAAGAGATTGTGTGGTTACTGTTAATGAAAACTTATAAAGTTAAAACTCCGACTGGGGAGAAAGTAACATACGAGAAGTGGGTGCTGATGGTAGGATAAAATTCAAGAGAAGGAGTACCCTATAAGTCTTGTGATATTACCTCTACAAGGTTATGATGTCATAGTGGGAATAGATTGGTTAAATCTAAGAATAAAAAGCCATCGTGGAGTGTAAAAATTTAAAATTATAAATTCTTAATGAGGCAGAAACTATATTTCAAGAAAAGGCTAGTGGAAGTAGGTTAAATTTATCAGTGATGGAGATATGGGATGAACAAATGGAGACAAAGGTAAAGGACGATGATTGGAAATTTTGTTGGGTGTTTGCTGTAGATACAAAAAAGGAAATCCCCAAGGTAACAGACATACGGGTAGTGAATGAGTTTCCAGATCTTTTTCCCGGAGGATTTACCAGGTTTAGCCCCATCCCGAGAGTTAGACTTTACTGTAGAGTTAGTTCCTGGAACTAAACCCTATTTCTAAAGCTCCTTATTGGATTTTTACCTATGGAACTTCAGGAACTAAAGAAGAAAACTTCAGGAGCTATTGGATAAGAAGTTTATTCGACTGAATGTTTCACCATAAGGGAGTACCGGTATTGTTTGTGAAAAAGAAGGATGGTACTATGAGATTGTGTATAGACTATCAGGAGTTAAATAAGGTTACCATTAAGAATAGGTATCCGTTACCTCGCATTGATGACTTGTTTGACCAACTCCAAGGTGCAACTGTGTTTTCTAGAATAGATTTAAAATCAGGATATCATCAATTGAGAGTTAAGCCGGAGATGTAACATAAGACTGAATTTAGAATTTCAATATGGTCATTATGAATTTTTTAGTGATGCCATTTGGCTTGACAATGCTCCAGTGTATTCATGGACCTGATGAATCGCATATATCAACCATATTTGGATAAGTTTGTTTTGGTGTTTATTGATGATATTTTGATTTATTCAAAAAGCTAGGTGGAGCATGCAGAGCATTTACGATTGGCATTGCAGAAGTTGAGAGAAAATCAATTGTATGCCAAGTTAAGTAAATGTGATTTTGGTTGGATGAATTTCTTTCTAGGTCATATTTTATCTGGGTGAAGGAATCTCTGTAGACTCGGATAAAGGAAAATGAAACAGTAATAGTTGGAAACAACCAACTACAGGACTGAGATAAGGAGTTTTCTGGGTATGGCTGGATATTATCGACGGTTCATAAAGGATTTTTCCAAAATTGCCAAACCGTTGACTCGATTGACCCGAAAGGATGTAAAGTTTTATTGGAGTGAAGAGTGTGAAAGGATTTTTCAGGAGTTTGAAGAAAAGGCTGGTTATAACACCAGTATTAACATTACCTGATCCAGATAAGCCTTATAATGTGTACAGTGATGCTTCACGGAATGGATTAGGTTGTGTATTGATGCAGGATAGAAAAGTTGTTGCATATGCATCAAGACAATTGAGGCCACATGAGAGGAATTACCCAACTCATAATTTGGAAATTAGCCACTGTAGTGTTTGCCTTGAAGATTGGAGACATTATCTTTATGGACAACGGTACGAGATGTACACTGACCATAAGAGTTTGAGTATTTCTTTACTCAGAAGGAGTTGAATTTAAGGCAAAGAAGGTGGTTAGAATTGATTAAAGATTTTGATCTGAATAAAATTACCACCCTAGAAAGGCTAATTTTTGGGGGCGGATGCATTAAGTCGAAAGAATTATGAACAGGTTGCTTTAATATTAACACCTCAACGTGAATTAGTGCATGAATTTGAGAGGATACAAATTAGGTTTGATTGGTTTTTGAACTTAATAGCCGTTAATGAACTGGGAACTGCAACCCACTCTATTAGAGGGGAATAAAGAAAAAGCAAGAGGAAGATTTAAGGGTCTGATGGGGTAAAAGAGAAATTAAGTAACGGACAGGACCTGACTTTAAGGTGGATGATAGAGGTCTAATAAGGTTTAGAGGAAGAATATGTGTACCACAAGATGCAGACATAAAGAAGAAAATTTTGGATGAAGCATACATGACAGGTTATTACTGTGCACCCGGGAGGAAATAAAATGTACCAAGATCTAAAACTTATGTATTGGTGGAATGGGATGAAGAGGGGAAGTATCACAATATGTATCTAAATGCATGACGTGCCAACAAGTCAAGCAGAACACTAAAAGACCCGGGTAGGGCTATTACAACCTTTACAAATACCAAGATGGAAATGGGATCAAAATTACTATGAATTTTGTAGTAGCATTGCCAAGGATTCAAGTTGGATACGATTCCATTTAGGTGGTCGTGGATAGATTAACGAAGAGTGCCCCTTCTTACCTTATCGGACAGGTGATTCAATGGAAAAGATGGCTAGGCTGTATGTTCGAGAATTTTAAGGTTACATGGAGTTCCTGAAAGTATTTGTTTCTGACTGAGATAGGCGGTTTGTATCCAAATTTTGGGAGAGCTTTTCATAGTGCTTTGGGTACAAAGTTGCAGTTTTGGTATAGCCTATCACCACAAACAGATGGGCAGTTTAAGCGAACAATTCAAACTTTAGAAGATATGTTACGAGCCTGCGTGTTGGATTTTGGAGGTGATTGGGATAAATATTTACCGTTTATAGAATTTGCTACAATAATGTTATCATGCAACCATACAGATAGCACCTTATGAGGCGTTATATGGGAGGAAATGTAGATCGCCACTGTATTGGGATCACGAAGAATATGTCTGATTGGACCAGATATGATTAATCAAACGAGTGAGAAGATTAAGATTGTGCGACAAAAGGATGAAAGAAGCTTAGGACCGTTATAAAGTTGGGCTAATTTGAGAGAAGACCATTAGAATTTGACATGGGTGATCTGTTTATATTAAAATAAGCCCATTCAAAGGACCTAGACGGTTTGGTTCAAGGGGAAAACTGAGCCCACGATACATTGGTCCATTTGAAATGCTAGAGAAAGTTGGCAATGTATTGTATCGAGTAGCTTTACCTCCAAGTTTATCGGGCTATCATAATGTATTCCATATATCCATGTTAAGAAGATTCATTAAAAACCCGAATGCAATAGTGGAAATAGAGCCAGTAGAGTTTAAAGAGAAATTTTCAACTGGTGAGACAACCTATAAGGATATTAGACAGTCGAGTTCAAAAGTTAAGGAATAGAGATATGGAGTACGTGAAGATTTAATGGAATGAAAGTCCAGCTTAGAGATGACTTAGGAACCAAAAGCTGCGATGATGGGGTTAGTATCCATGGCTTTTCTAACTTTTCCCGGTTAGTAAAAGTATATCAATTATTGTATTTAGTCATTTAAGTGTAAATTCGAATACAGAAGTTTTAAGGACAAAACTTTTTTAAGGGGGGGTGGATTGGGAAGCCCTAAAGCCAAGCCAAGCCAAGTAACCATAGGATTGAACTTTTGAACCCAAGGTTTAGGGCAATGGATTAAAGGATCCGATCAAACCCAAATTATAAACTATTGAGAGGATATTAGTAAAACTGGGCCTCGTAAACTTTAATTTAAGAAATAAAATAATAAAATAAGAGGACTATAAAATTTTCAAATTTTAAGCATAATAGGTATTAATTACCGAAAATGCGAAAAAGTGTATGAAATAACTAATAAAATTTGTAGAGATAGATTATATGTATACTAAAAATTTTAGAATGACCAAAATAATAATTAGGAATGTTCATGTGTACACCACATGTATTTAGTATAGATTAAAAATACGCGTAATTACTTAAATTGGCCAAAACTAAGCAAAAAATTAAAGAAAATTATAAAATAATTATAAAAAAATCAGAAAAAATTTTGAGGATGATAAGCTGAACCAAGATTAGGTCGTGGTAGCTTCAAATCAGAAGAAGAAAAAATTAACCAATCAAATTTGGACAACCTAAAAGCCAAAAACTAGGAGAAATGGGTAAAATCATGTCAAATTAATGCACATTAATTGCTACAATTGTCTATAAATAGGGGAAAAAAAAAATTCTAGAAGTCATTTGGTCAGTTTAAGATCTGAAAAAAATCGAAACACTGAAAAAAAACGAGAGAAAATCTAGAAAAAAAAAAAAAAAAAATGTGCAGAATTAGGCAAGTAAAACCAACGTACCACTCATTACCACCTGGGGACCGAACCCCCACCATCACCCTACGCTAGAACCACCGCTGGACCCGGGCCCACAACCCTTTGGGCCGGGCTTGGACGGCCAGAAAGCTTTGGCCTGTTAGCCTCTTTAATGACCGATTTTGAATAATCTTGTTAAAATTAGTTATTTTGCCTAGAAAATTATGAAAAATTGTTATTCTGGGTTTTTTGTATGTAGATTAAAGGGAAAAATAGTGATTTAGTTTAATTAAATCTGTAATTATAGGGTCCTTAACCAAATTACCGAAACGAGCATGACTAAACCCAAAAATAAAAATGCTTAGAGATGTAGTTTGGAGTTCAAAATTTTTCTGTAGGATACTCATATGATGTTTGAACAGTGCTATGAAGCCATTTATTTAAAATTAATTTTTTGAAATTTTTAATTTAATTTTTAGCCTTATAATGATGAGAAATTGGGTGATTTAGGGTTAATAGGTGATTAGGATATTAATTATATGTTTAAGGATGTTAATCTCTGAAGTGGAATCCTAATCTTAGCCTTTAGGTATTAAAATATGGTAATTAGGGAAAATTTGGTAAGTGATATAAGAAATTAGAAATATGTGATATTGTAAATTAATAAATCTAAAAAAAATAGAGTTATTTAGATAATAATTTTAATAGAAATAGAAAAATAATAAATCTAAAAATAACAATTTAATCTTAAGAAAAAGTCTCAAAAATGTAAGATTTTTACACATCGAGAATAAATCCGACACCGCGATTAGGGTTAGCGGTTACTAAATAGATTTTGAATACCAAATTACGACCCAATAGGATATTTGGACACTCGAGCTTAATTTTGGGTTAATTTCACATTTGGGATTCAAGTATATTTTTGGCTTAGAAATCAAAGTTTAACACCTCATTTAAGATTTGAACACAAAAATAGAGTACACGAATCATTAGGACTAATAGGCTACACGGAGAAAAAATGAATTAAAATATAACTTAGAAAATGAAACCATAATTTTTAAGTACTAAAAGACCTATTTGTATTATAGAACATCCAAAGAAAAAAATCGGCTTTGCGATTAAGGAAATCAAGCGATCGAGCAAATCCAAGTAAGTTGGGTTATTGCTTATTGTAATAGAGTACTAGTTTTGTAGTACTCGGAGACTTAGGTTTGTATATGATTGTGATTGTAAGTAGTTTACGTATGTGTTTGATGTATCTGGATTCGTACTGAATTTGTATTGTGAGTGATTTTATGACTGATTGAATTGGTATGAAATTGCTTGAAACCTAAACGGAATTTTAATATCAGTTGACCCGAATAATAAATAATGTCATGCATTGAACCCCTTAGGGGATTATGGATTCTCCAACAAATACCGACCCCTTCGAAAGGGATAGCGCAGGATTGCAAAATGGTCCCTTCTTCATCCTTAGTCGAACTAAGTGACAGGAAAGGGGTCGCAGCGAGGGTGAAGTCAATGGTTCGAAGGTAGTCACGGGAGGATGCGAGGTCTCCATTGCACAAGCCTGGGTTTGGTTGTGAGCTGCTGCATAACATGGAACTCCTCAACCCCGGATTGGAGCGGGTGAAATTTCTTTGATTTCGTAACGGACTGGATTACGTTGTACGATGACATTGATTGTTGCATTGCATGATAATAATTGTTTGATAACCTGTTTGTGCTTATATGCATTTTATGAGTTTCCAATTCAAAATTACTGAGCTGTAGTTGCTCATACCCTTATAGATTCCTTTTGGGAGGTTCTGATTTCTGAACACTCAAAGCACTATGCCGCCCTACAATTACCAGAGGTTAGTCTGTTGGAAGCTAGGGGTGTGAAGATCAAGGTACTTAGTATAGTGTTAAACTAGAGTGACCATGTAATTAAGAATGAAAGACTGGTAGTTATTCTGTAATCTAGTAAACTGTTATGTGATGTAAAACTTCCTGGAAAGCTTGTGGACATATATATATTAAAAATTGTACATGTTTTTAGAAAATTTTTACTATTTATCATAATTGTAGTTTAATTGTTAATCGGATGTTTAAATTTAAAGCGAGGAGTCGTCGACGCCTTGTGTAGGTATGTCTATGGTAGGCAAATGTGAGGCCAGTTACTATCATAGAATGGTTTACACGGCGGGACTATTGCGACTCTGTGACTTCGAGGCGTAACATTCAAAGCTCAAATTCTTCAAGTAGGTTTTTCAGGAAAACACTTCCATAACCTAGAAAAGTAACAACTAACAAACATAGAACTAAACAAATACAGTAACTTGCTATGTTTCATACCACAAAACAAAGTAAAAAATAGAACCTCGAAAACAAAGCACAACTCGAATGAAACCGCTACTTTGATTTCTAAAGATGGTGCAACTGTAGTTAAGAATAAATAAGGCTGGTTTCTAGGATAGGTCCAAGCTTACTGAAAGTAAGGAAAAGAAGTGATGGGGATTGTGCAAAAGAATAAAATGAATTAAAAGTAAGCAAAAACCCATGAACATCTCTAAAGGATTTTGATGTATAGATGGAACTTCCAATGAATCATAGCACAACTCGATATGATACACAAATTGGTCCGATTTTGGCTACTTGCCACTAACCTTGCTCGAGGGTTATGATAAGAGTGAAATGAGAGTAAACAAACAATGCTTGTGAGAGGAAAATGTCCAGTGTATTAATGTAAATCTAATTGTTCTTATCGCTACAAATCAAGGGGCATTTATACCTTAAGAATTTAAGGTATCATGTATTGATGGTTGATTCTTGGGCTCGATGGGGCAAACACTTGCAAAACATGGGAAAAAAGCTTTGAGGAGTGCTGGACGGGTGTTTCGGGTTGGCCACTACTATTCCTAAGTCAGCATTTTTTATCATGTTGAGAGAAATGTGTAATAGTTAGGAAAAGTGAGAGAATGGATGAGGTCCCCGGGTCTAGGGGGTCTTACCTGGTAATTTATAGTGAGTTAGAAAGATTGTCTTTAGATTAGGTTTATAGACCAGGCTTAGATATTCAGCCCACATAATAATTATCCAAAAATTTCCCATCAATACTTACCCCCTAGTCTCTTTAGTGACGAAAGTCGAAAAAGAGAGTATTTAGGGAGGTTGATTTCATGGGATTTCTAAAAGGGTTTATAATCTCAACTAAGGAGGTTTTAAAAAGATCAGAGAAGCAAAGGCTTAAAAAGGTGAAAAAACTGGAGTGACCCAAGTAACTATAAATATTGGTATGCCTAAAAAGGCGAAGACCCAAAGATGCTGGAGTACTTAAAGCGTGAAGAAGTAAAGGCCTAAAGGAAGCCGATATGCTTAAAGAGATGAGAGTACCCGAAGAGGCGATGGCCTAAAAAGGCTAAAGTACCTAAGGAAGCGAGAGCATCTGAAAAGGCCCAAGAAAAGCCTAAAGAGGCAAGGGCCTAAAGGGCTAGCGCCTGAAGACATTAAGGAGCATGTAGGTCATCTAAGCTAGACATAACCCATGCTAAATAGAGCCGTTTTAAAAAAAGGCTAGTTGGCCTCTAGTTCATTAACGTATAGGACTTTTGCCATATTCACTCGTCATCCATGTAAGTTGTAGGACTTAGGTATTTTACCCTTAATCGCTAAATAGCTGGGGGTTTTTCAAAAAAGTTTGCTGTTTATCTATTAAACCAGGCAATTAAATTTATGTTAACTCGTTGTTGATTATGTGTAGAACTTAAAGTTGTTAATGAGTATCTCGTTAGCAAATTAGTTTACATTAGCTTAAAATGGAGGATGTTTATTTAGCCTCAAAATTTTTTTTAAGGGTTTTTAGACTCATGCTAATAGGAGGTTGAATGAAAATCAAAAAGAGTTAAATTTAAGTTTTCACAAATGTCTGATATAACTTGGTATTGAAACCAAGAATAAAACATGAATATCAATAATTTGATCATCATGAGCATAATTTGGATCATATATATTGGAAGAAAATAGTGAATAAATCAAAATAAGGGTGATGAAGTGTTTACCCATCTTTTATGTTCAAGAGTTGGACATGTATGTGGGTGCTTAGAACTAAGTAGGCATCATCATTGCCTCATATAGCTCGTTAATACTTGATGGTCAATAGCTTATGTATCAAATGGAGTTCAACAGAAGGCAAACTTGTCTTTCTAAATTTGAACCACTATTAAGTGCATATTAGGCTCGGAAATATTACGTGTAGGTCCGCAAATCTCTATGCATTGCTTGGACAAACCAATTCAGCCAATAAATCACTATTTGGATAAAAGGATACTTTGTTCTAGATTAGTAGTAATAGCTCAACATGGAGCTCAAATTTGTTTCGATAAAGTCAACATTAGAATTGTTCGGCAATTAGAAGCCCAGAATTTAGAAGGTAGAGGTCAGTATATAATTACAGTTTGGCAAGGCAGTTACTGCACTATGATAAGTTAGTAGCTCCATATCTTGAAGTTTTACAGTTATGGAGGAGCTCAATAAGCTTGGTTTTAGAGTTAACAAGAAAAGGTTTGACTATTTAGA
Organism: Lumnitzera racemosa; assembly: GCA_024138005.1. Classification (NCBI taxonomy): domain Eukaryota; kingdom Viridiplantae; phylum Streptophyta; class Magnoliopsida; order Myrtales; family Combretaceae; genus Lumnitzera; species Lumnitzera racemosa. Next base: position 138 of record JAMXBC010000421.1, on the reverse strand, counting down.
TGCTCATTCGATAACTTAGCATAAATGTCTCGATAAAGGGTTTAGCCTTATATCGAGAAAAAAGGCCCGAGCTTAATCGACATGGCATGAATGTAGGGTTTATTTTTTCACAAATTCAAGTGGTGCTCGAAACTGGGG
>JAMXBC010000420.1:0-22735 GCA_024138005.1 Lumnitzera racemosa | reverse complement strand
TTCTGTGGAAGTAATTGTACATTCACTTTAGTAAATGGCCTTTTCTTTAGTTTTCTTCAAGGCAATTCATTTAAAAATCCAAAATAAAAATGTTGTATTTATTTTCCATAAATATCTTTTTTACAGGTTCTGTGTACCTTTGATGGGTTCTTCTGATAGAATGACCTCATGTGAAGGGCACCCATTTTGGGAATGGTGATTCAGTTGTGGTTCAAAAGATGATGGATGGGTCCATCTTAAATGGCGTATTAAAGAGGAGTTGCTCCGTTTTGGGGAAAGCTTTCTCACGGGGATAAAAGAAATCGTTGGGGGTGATGGCTATTTTCGGTTTCCCCAAATAGGTTAAACTTCTATTGATAATGGCAGCGGGAAATTTTTGGTGTTTTAAAAAATCACCATTCTTGGCTGCGGGGGAATGGGTTTTAAAGAAGAATACTGGTAAGTAATGTCAGGGTGGGGCCCTTTTTATCTCTTGAATCTTCTTTTGTTTGTGCTTAGAATTTTGTTTATGGAAAAAAGGGGGGAAACAAAAACTTGGTAGAAACTAGAGCTGCTTGTTTTAATGCTTACTGAGACATAATTTTGGGTAGTGAAGAAAAATTTAATTTATTGAAATCGAGCATTTAAATCCAAAAAATTAAGAAAGAAATATTCAGACTTCAAATCATTTTGTAGAGGGGTTTTAAAACCTATTTTTGCCATTGAAACTTTTGGGAAAGGAGAAACCTATTCACTACATTTCTTTTTGGGTGATTTGACATTTTCAATAGAAATTTATAGGGGCCCCTTTCTGCACATATTTTTGGGGGAAAAACCCTGTACGACTTTGAAAATTGACGCTGCTATGTTTAACGAAGCAATAAAAAATTTAAATTGATGAATTTGGGGATTAAAAATAATTCGGCAAATTGCTTCTAGAACAGAGCTTAAACTCCCCAAACCCTCTAGAAGAAAAATAAGAAAAGAATTCCCTACTCTCCCCAATGATACCCTATTTATTTATTGCTCCTCCCTTAAGCATTTGGGAACATTTATTTGTCTCTTAACTACTATACCATTCTTTATGCTATATAAAAACTATTAATTGTATCTATATTAGCAATTTCTCCCTTAAAAACGCCCCGTTTAGGAATCAAAGAAAACTTTTTGAGTAATGGCTTTAACACTTGAAGTTTCCCTGGATTGGCAACGACAGCTGAAAAAATCAAAAATCAAAAACAAAAAAACCCAGAGCATGATCCCCCTCCCTCAAAGACAACTGATAGGTAAAAAAAAAAGATGAATTTCTAGCATCCCTTGCAAACCCTTTGATCCCGCCGATGAAGAGCAGCCTTTCCCAAATTGATTATTGGGGGCGAAAATTTATGTGAAACCCAAAAAATCTTATTTGTGTCTTGTCCCCATTTTCATTCACAACAGATGGAGGAGGTTGCATTTTGGTCACAGAAGGGGGGTCCTTCCTTTTTTTTGTTCTCCAAACCCCCCGTTTCCTTTTTTTACTTTTACAAATTGTTTCACTAGGGAATCGTGCTGAAAAACCCCATTCCTTTAAACAATTGAATATTAATAGTTCAACATCCATGGGATCACATTTAAAACCCCGGTCAATCCAATAAAAAAATTTTTCCCGCAAGGGGCCCTTCACCAAAGGGCTGACTCTATAAATTCTCCCGTTTTAAAAATTTTTTTGGGGTTTTTTGGTTCCTTTTCAAAAATTTTCTAAACCTCTGGAAAGCCGTGCTGTTTTCAGTCCAGGCTCTGCATTCGATAGGTGATTTGACTATAAATCTAAGTCCCAGGGAACCTTTTTTTTTTTTTGTTAGTTAAACTCTCTTTAGCATTTTTATGCATTTTAGGAGTTGTCAAATCGATCAAGAAAGGACACCCTTTTTTGATGTGAACATCCCCCCTTTGGGGAAAACCCATCAGTGCACTCTCATCTTTCTCCCAATCTACGATTTTTTCCTTTGTTTCAAATTGGTACATCGTCGGTTTTTTTCTCTTTTTTTTTGGGTTTATTTTTCTTTTCTTTTTGTTCATGGGTGTGAAGTCTCTGTTGGTGGTGGTTGGTGGTCCGGGTTTTTTGGGTTGTGTGATTGGGTTTATCGGTTGAGTTCGGTTAGGGTTTTGGGAAAAGAAAAATGGATTTGAGTGGGATTTTGAAAAAAGAAAAATAGGAAGATGACAATAAAAGATGATTGTTTTGGGGGTTTCTTTAGCCGCCGGGATCCCCTGGTTTGTGAGGCACGATGGAGAAAAGAGGTTGGCTTCTCTTCCCCTTTCATATATTCAGTAAATTTTCTTCGTGGGTTTTTTACCCTCTCCCCTTTTTGCCTTGGGTGTGGTTGGGGTTTCTCTGCTTTGAAAATGTCTATTTAATCCTCTTTTTTTTGAATTCTGCAGCATGCCCTTCTCCTCTCTCTTCCTTTTTCCCCCCTTCAATTTTGGGGATAAAGTATATATTCTTTTCCGCCTTTTGATCTGCAGGTCAGACCTTTATATGAAATTTAAAATTTAAATGTGATTATATTTAATACGAAACAATTATAAAAACCCCGATTTATGGACTTAGGCTATTTACACTAACTAGGCAAATTGCTCCTAGACACGAGTTAAAGTCAAAGCACCTTCTACAAGAAAAAATAAGAAATGATTCCAGACTCTCATATGTACCCTATTTTATTATTATGCTCTATTATACATGCACTGGAAACATCCCTTTGTTTTTAAACTACTATATTTTACATATAAAGTTACAAATATGTTTTATTATATTGTATCTAACGAAAACTAGAGAGGCGATTTAATCTTTTTTTTTTTTTTTTAATTTGATATTAAAATAAGAAGTAAAAATTTGGGCCTCAGAAAAAGGGGTTCATCAGGGAAAGAAAAAGAGAGAAAAAAAAGAAAGGGGGGGCCAAAATTTCCCATGGTTGGTTTGGGTGAATTGTTGGACCTGAAGTTTGGTGTGCAGCTGACAGACCAATATTGCATGTCGTCTTTGTTTATTTAGAAATATTTAGTTTCCTTTTTCCCTTTTTTACCCTTCCCAAAATAAAAACTAACCCCAGTGCACAGTTGTCTTTTCATTGAATTGGTGATGCTGCTGATTTTCTTTAAAAACATTCAAATTCTGCCTTTTTTTATAAAAACCCTTTTTGAGGGGTTTGCTGAGGCCAATGTTGTAAATGGAGGACCTCTTATGATTCTCAGGTTCCCTGTAGTTAAAAAAGGAAAAAAGAGGGGGGGGTTGGATAATTTAGTAGATTCATGTAGTCCATTACAAATCGAATGTAGACTAAAAAGAAATTAGCAAAAGTTGTTGATTTGCACTAGGCTAAAAGCAACTGCAAATACCAAACTACTCTGAATGGGCCCCATCCACGGCAAAGAAGCAACAAAAGGGACTTTTTACTTAAGAAAACTCAAATTAGAGGTCTGTGGGAAAGAAATTTCCCCAAATTACCCGTAACCAAGCTTTTTGGGTCCTGGGACATTTTTGCTTCCCCCTTTGCTAAAATCAGCCCACAGCGCAAAAAACTTTTTTTTAAAGGGAAATTGAAAAAATAATGATGGCTTTGGAAAAAGTTTGAGAGAATATTTGGTGTAAAATTAAAAGGAATTAATTGGGCCACAACTCCCCTCAAAAAAAACAGGGGTCTTTCGAGCTTAAGAGAACATTTGTTAATGATAGTCAAGTCTTCCCCTGGAGAAGAGAAGATTTCGATTGTGGAAGAAATCTTCATTTTACTTTTAAATTTTTTAATTTTTTTTGAAAACGTGAATTTTTCTCACAATTTGTTGCCTTTTGTAGGAATGCTAAATCCTTTATAGAGGATGATACATTTTTATCGATGATCGCTGAAGAGGGGGAGCTTTTCATGGGTTGCCCTGGAGACCAATTTGTTGCCCTTTTTAATTGCCCCCTTGCCCAAGAGGTCTTTTTCTCCCGGGTTTGGACTTTTTTAATGTGGTATTTTACTATATTCACTGGAAATCCGGGGGGTGAAACCCAGAAAGGTCTTCACCCGGGTTTCCATTTGTTTGCCCCAAGAACATCAAAAGTCAAAAAAAAGGGAATTCTTTTAGAGAGGGTCTCGGGGCTAAGTTTATCTAGTCACGAGGCTGGGGACAATAATTTAAGACATGAGAAAAAGAATGACATGTCAGTGGTTTTTAGGGCTTCAGCAAGTATCCAGGGTAATTACGTTTATTTTCCGAATTATTTTAAAATCCTTGCTTTTGGTCTTGGATGTGTATTTAATATTCCATCCTACAGTTTGACTCCCGGCAAACCTTCAGAAAGACAACGACCCTTTAGTTTTGAAAAAAATCCTCAAATTTAACTTGCACACCCGCTGTGTATCATGAAAAGGTAAAGATGGAATTGACTTTCTAAAAGGAGAAAAATAGCAAAGATGTAGAAAGATGAAAAACCCAAGCAAAAAAAGACAGTCAAGGAATAAAGGAAAGGGCACATTCGGTTCCCTCTAAAGACAAAATATTTGGTGGTTCTCTCGAAAAATTTTGTCGGAGAAAGCTTCCTTTTGTTTGTTTTTTCTGATGATGGAACTGTTTGCGCAGGAAAAAAAAGGGACTAGAAGCGGAAACGGAATTTAAAAACCCTGTGATTCTCTTTGGGAAGCAGCTGAGGTTCGTTTCCTAACAATAAAGGTTCTATTTTTAAATGAATTTCATGTATGTTTATGTACAAACATCTTTCGTAGCCTTCGTGTATAGGTAAAAGTTTTGGCATGTCAATACGAATTTTTGTAATTAAACTTTGTAGAGAAATGGTCTTTAATTTTTGAAAAGATGGACTGTCTTTGGGAAAAGTTTTTTTATTTCCCCGGTTTTAAAAACATTTTTTTTGGATGGATTTTAGCAATTCTTGCTTTTCCAGTGAAATGGGGTTTAAACTATTTGGAACTACTCGAGTTGGCCAAATTTTTGCTTTGAGTTCTTTTAGAAAATAATGAGTTGATTTGAAATTGAGTCGAGCTAATTTAATTTTAATTGACCAACTGTCAATATTCAAGCTCAATAAAGCTCGAGTTTAGTTTAAATGTTTGGGTAAGTTGTAATTATAGTCCTCTTATGTTTAAGCTTTTGACCCCCTTATCGGTGGAATTTTAAATCGATGTCTCTAGAAGGATTTATAATGGTTTTTTAAGGCTTACCTCGAATTTTTTGTGCTTTGGAATTTTATGTGATCTTTTGTTTTTATTTACAATATTCTTTTTTTGTTTTATCCTTTGGCAAAAAATAAATAGGTTTTAAAAGTGTTTTTAAAAAAAATTTTTGGGTTTTAAAAGCCCTTTCAAAATGATAGGGTCTAATAAAAATGAATTAAACATGAGGTGGGCTATTTAAAATTTTATTAGATTTTGCGATTGCAAGTTGATTTTATATATTAATATTGTTTTTAAGTAAAAGTCTTTTTAAAAAGTAATATTTGAATTCTTTTTTAAAATGAGTTTGGTTTTAAATTTAAGTTTTAGTTTTTTGGCCATTTTCCCTTTGAGGGGAAATGAATTTTTTTCTTCCTCCTGTCTCTTATTTTTTTTTCTTGTTTTTCACTCGGTGATTAATTTTTAAAAACATTGTATTGCAATTTCTTGATTAACCCCATGAGTCACAATTCCAGACAAAATGATACCATTATTCCCCTTTCTTCAACACAACAAAGCACCAACACCCCCATCTTCCTTCACATACCACTGTAACCCCCCCCTATCATCCCCAACACCAATTTTCCCCCTTGGGAGCAACCCCCCATTTCCAAAATTTTTTTTGTATCTTCTCTTTAAATTTCTCTTCTTCACTTTCTTTCCGTTTCTTTTACTCTCTTAAGCTTTCTTTTTTCTCTCTATGTTTTATTGTTACCAAATTTGGGAAAAAAAAAAGAAACGATTTCAAATTGTGATGATGGGTTATTAGGGGTTGCATGGTTCTCAAGATTGGTGTGGAGATTGTGTTTGATTAGATCTAGTCATATGTTAACAAATCTAGTAGTGTTATTCAATTTGAATGCCACTGATGTTGCCAAAGATTAATTTTTTCAAATAAAAACCAAAGTCATTTTTTTTTTTTTCCCTTCATCTATTTTTAGTTAAAAGATTTTTTTTTTTTTGCTTGTTTTTTTATGGGGTTTTTCTACGGGGACATGTTCGGGGGCAAAAGAAAAAACTAGTTTTTTTTCTTTGTTTTCTGTTTTTCATTATTTCTTTTCTTTTGTTTATTTTGCCAAAGAAAGAAAATGGTTTTTTTTTTTCTATTTTTCTGTGTTTTTTTTATTTTTTTTTTGTTGAGGATGTTATTACCTTGTTAATAGTAAAAAGGAGAGGAAGGGATGAAGATAGAAGATAAAAATGTTTTAGTCATTTTTTTGTATTAGGATCTATTTTTATGTACATTTTGCAAAATGAAATGTAAAAAGGGATTACGGTTTATTTAATTTTACAGAAATGTTATTCCATGTGGTGAATTAAGGTCCTCAATTAAATTTTTGGGTTTTTAATTTTAACCTTGTTAGGTTAGAGTTAATTTTTCGGGTTTGGTTTAACTTAATTTACATGTCTTAAATTTGGGTTTTTGGTCATTTTTTTATTTATTTTGGCCCAAAACCCGGTTACAGTTAGTTTTGTTGCCTTGCGCTGGTTTTGTTGCATTCGAAAATTTTTTTTATTTTTTGAATGAAAGGATCGAAATTGAAAACAGCAAACAGACGAAAGAGAAAAGGGGTTTTTTTTGGGGGAACCAAAAAGGAAAAAGAAAATGGATCGGGGGAATTTTTTATTAGTGTGCGTTTGAGCGGTCTATGAGACACCGAAAATTGTGGTTTGGAGGATGCTTTTAAAGGGGGATTCTTATTGGGGTGATTTGGAGTCGATCTAAATAAATTCTCTCTTTTAAAATATTATAGCTTAAGTTTGTGGAAATATCTTTTTTTTTTTCTATATTAACAAATAAGAAGTTTTTTTTTTTTTTTTTTCATTTGTAAGGATTGTAAGAATAAATGTTTTTTTGTCTTTTTTAGCATATTCCCATTAAAAATAGACTGTCCAATGTAGGGTAAAAATGTAGGTATGGATTAGGATAAAGGTTCTGTTTTAGAAATACAAGCTTATCCCTTTGTAATGTCATTGTAAGTGTAATTAAACAAATAATAATTATGAAGATCTATAATTTAGGGGTATAAAATTAATTTTTAAATTTAAAATGGATCGGGTTCAAATTCCATTTTATTTATTCATAAGAAAGAAAACAAAAATGAAACCATTATTTTTTTTTCCCCATTCTATTTAGTAATTTACCTCTATTTCTACTTTTTTTCATTTTACAAATAATTTGTTATTAATAATTGGTGCGCTAAATGTACAAGTACTTTTCTTTAAAAAAATGAAGAGAAAATTAAAAAAAACTTTGATTGCGTTAACACTTTTGCAAACTCCCCCATTTTTTTTTCCTCTCTCTCTCTCCTAAAAAAAAAGCCGGCTTATGTTCCTATCATGTGTATAGTTAAAAGGTAATAAGTGGATTTGATTAATCTAGAATAATTTAAATTTTGATAGAAAAATTTTTATCAAAAAAATTAAAAAAAATATTTAAATACATAAAATTATAGAAAATGAAAAAAATCAAATCGATGCTAAAGCCATTGGGGGGGTGGTTTAAAAATTCGAAAATAAAAAGGATGAAAGAATTAAACAATTTGAAAAAACGCCCTTTTAAAAAACTTTAACACATTCCTTGAAACTAATTTTAAAAATTTTCGAGCTCAACCTTCTTGGTTTGGGGCCCCCTTATTATGTTGAATGCTTTTTGGGGGCCAAAATTAAATATCAATTACGGAGACAAAATTTGTGTTACACTTTAAAAAAATAATTTAGGTTCAACTTTTGAAACCCATAGTTTTGATGTGAATTTCGGGTTAGGTCTCGAGGCCCAAAAACGCCAAAGTTAAGAAATACTTGGACAAGTCGGGTTGTAGAAATTACCTTTCGTGGAATCAAGGTTAAAGCATCCATCCTTCTCATTACGATCGACCCCCAAAGTGCTCTGCTGTGAGCCCAAGCCCTATAAACAAGAGGCTTTTACCCAAGTAATATGTGTTATAAGTTTTTAAAGAGAAGGGGTGTCATCTCCGGTTGTGTAGGTTTCCCATTCATTAATGATAAAAAAATAGATGTAAGACTTGGGATAATCATACTCTTAACTCTATGGGGATATTTCAAACTCGAAATTTAAAATCTTTAAAAAAGATGTCCGGATCATAAGCCAAACCCAAATAAAGTTTAAAGCCTTAATTAAAATATCCTTTCCCTTTTGAGAGGGGGGAGAGTTTTAAAATCTTATTAACGTAAAATTTATATTTAGTGATGTTTTTTCTCCACCTTTTGTAAATATTTTTTAAACAACGAAGTAGTATTTTAAAGGAAAATTTCGATAAAAAAAACCCTTGTCAAATCCTAAAATTCCCAAAATTAATAAGAAAAAAAAAAAAAAATAAAAAAAATTTTTTGAAAACGAGGAAAATTGACTCAATAAGTTTTACCACAAGCTTCCATCAAAAAGCTCTAAAATTAAAGAAACATTCAAATTCTCCTCTCTTCTTCTGGTTTTTGGAATCACGACCCCACTCCTTTCTTTGTTTTCTCTTCCGGAGAGAACTTAAGTAAACCAAAACTGGGCATGATATCCTTACTGGAATATTACCAATTAATTGAAAAAAAAATTACTTTTACATTGTTCAAAAAAGATTTAAAATTAGGGTTTATTTTGTACATTATGTTTTTCAAAATTGATGACCCAAGCCTGATTTTTTGAAATTGATTTAGAATTTTAAGTCAGGTTTTAATTCAAATTTGTTGACTTTTGGCTATAACCTATTGAACCCCCCGATTGATCCCCCTAAACTAAAGCCCCGGTAAGTCAATTCTTTCTTTATTTTGTTTCATTCACCTTTTTAATCCCAAAAATTTTAGAAAAAAAATAAAAAAAATATTTTTTGAAAAAATGTTTTATGCAAATTTAATATTTCCCTGAAAAATTTTTTTGATTTTAAATATTTTTCATGTAGTTAATAAATTTTTCATTTTTTTTGATTGTTTTTTCCCTGTTTTCATTCTCGTTCTGATGTATTAATGACATAATTCTTTTTTTTATGAAGAATAAAAAATTTCCCTTAAGGGGGAATTTTTTTAAAATAAACTATTTTTTTATTAATATTTAAAGTCTTTCTTAAAAAAGTAATTTATAACTCTCGAGTACAGTGGTGGACTATTCCGTCGATGATTAGTATGTATTAAAAAAATGGTTTCATCATTAAAAAAACTTAAGGGGCCTTTTTTTTAGAATTGAAATATTTTTAAAATTTTTTTTAAAAAAAATGACAAAATTAATCTTTTCTAAAATTAAATTTGGTAAGAACTTAAAATGGAACATTTTTAATTTTTTTTTTTAAAAAAAAAAAAAAATCAATGCAAAATTTTTCCCAAAAAAGTGGAAGTCCCTAGGCACTTCGCAGGAAAGGAAAGGGAAAAAAATTTTTTTTAAAAAAATAATCCAAAAAATTGGGTGGAAAAAATAATCAAAAACAAATTTTATAAAAATTGAGTCTTAAAAATTTCCCCAAAAATTGGGGTTGAAAAACCAATCATAAAATTTAAAAATGCTAAAAATCGCTTTTAAAAAGTTGAGTTTTGGTTTTATTTAGATGTTTTAGTAAAAATAAAAAAAATTTTTTTGGGGAAAATTTAATGCCAGCTTTGCCATTATTGGGGTTTTTTTTGCTTTGAAAAATTATTTTGCCGATGAAAGTTACCTTTTTTCTTAAAAATTGACATTTAAGTTAGAAAAGTGTTTTCGCTTATCAACTTCTTGTCTTCTCGTGTAGTTTGGCCTCATCATAAATTTTAAAAATATCCCGTAGGTTAGAAGGCATTGTTTTCGAGGGTATCGACATTCTTTTTTTGGGTGACCCGTTTTTCGGGTTGTTTTCCTTACAATGCATTCTTTAAGATGCCCTGCCAAAAAATAGGTCTTCTGGGGGCATTTTCAAACGGTTGCACTCTTTGCGGTGTAGCCTTGTTTAGGGAATTAGTATAATGTTTGAAAACCCCCAAAAGAATAAGTTGAAAATTGTTTCGTGTGCTGGTTGTAGTGAATGGGGATGAGTTGTTTCAACCATGGTAGTATAAATTAGAAAACAGGGTCTTGGAGTTTTTTTTCTAGATGCTTTTGGATAAGGTTTAAGACATTGTTTAATTCATTTGTGTTTTCTGTTTTTAAACGTTTATTCTTATTTACTTAAATCTAAAAAAAGCATTAAAAAAAAAAAAAATATGTTTTTTTTTCAAAAATCCAATTAAAATAATTGTTTTAATGTATAAAAATATATTTTTTAAAAATTTTTTCTTTTAAAAAGTTATTAATTTTTTTTTTCCCCAATTATAAAAACCCAAATTACTATCTATCAAAAATTATAAAACAAAAATAAATAAATAAATTACAAAAAAAAATAATTTTTCAAATACCAAATTTTAAAAAAAAAAAATTCAAACAACCCCAAAGTTTACAAATTTTTTCCCCTTGTTTATAATAAAATGGAGAGAAACATACCCAAACTCTTTAAAACTTCAAGCATATTTGGGGTTTGAGGCCCCATTACCCCTTGAAAAGGGAAATCGCAATATCTCGCGGTGAACCTTTTTTGAAAAAAACTATTCTTATAGATACCATTTGAAACCAAATTCCAAAAAGCGTACTCGATTTTCCCCATTTGAAGGTCCAATTCGATACATTTTTTATATAAAATCGTGGTAATTCTGTGAAAAAAATATGTAATAAAAAAACTTTTATTTAACCTTAAAAAAAAGTAATAGTAATTATAGGGTTCCCATAATTTTTTAACAGGTCGAATTAAAAAATAAAGCCCTTTAAGGGTTTTGTTGTTTTCTAAAAAAAAAAAAGTTAAAAACTAAAAGGGAAAAACCAAAACCCTTTTTGTTGTATCTCGCTTCCATCCCAAATTTTTTAAGGATTTTGGGTTAGGTAAGCACTTTTAAATATTTGAACCTGTAAAACATACTATAAAAAGGAAATGAGCGAAACTTTCTCAGTAAATAAGGATGGGACAGAAGTATGCATTAGCTATCCAATAGGGTTTTTATCAAAATTGGTTAGATGTAAGTATTACAAGCCCAAATGCCCTCATCGCGTTATCAGTCGGTTGTGAGATCAGAAAAATTTCACCCGATCTAAACCAGTTGGGATTGACGTCGCACATCATGGATTGAAGCTAACCCAAGGCTGTGCAATGGAAACACTCCTTTCCAGACCACCTTCAAACTACGGCTCCTAATCTTGCGCGCCCTCTTCTCCTATCACTTAATTCAGCTAAGGGTGGAAAAATACCATTTCAGCTATCCTCATCGACGAGGTGAAATCGCAATAATCTCGCTGTGTGAACCATTTTAAGATAAAAATACCCTTATAGTTTACCTTTTTTAAACCTAATTCACACAAAGCTACTCGATTTACCATTTGAAGCGGTCCAATTCGATACCTGTTTGATATAAACTCGTAGAGTAATTCTGTAAAAATAATATGTAATAATAAACTATCATTTAACCTTATAAAAAAAAAGTAATAGTAAATATCATAGGTACCTATAATTTCATATACAGACTGACGAATTAAAAACTACAAGCCCTTTGAGGAGTCTTGTATAGTTTTCCTAAAAAAAAAAAGTTAATACAAAGGGCAATAACCAACCATTTTTGTTGTATCTCGCTTCCCATCCAATTTACTAAGGATTCTGGCGTTAGGAAAAGCACTTATAAACTATTTAGAACCTGTAAAAATACTATAAAGGAATGAGCGATAACTTGCTCAGTAAGTAAGGATGGAGACAGAAGTATGTATTCGCATATCACAACCCGGGGTTTTTATCAATTTGGGTTTAGATGTAATGTATATACAAGCAGATGCCATCATACGACGTTAAACCAGTCGGTCGTGAGATCAGAAAAATTTCACCTGCTCTAATCCAGGTTAAGGAGATTGACGTCACACAATCATGGATTGAAGCTAACCGTGGCTTGTGCAATGGAGAACACTCTCCCCCCATGACCCCTTCAAACTACGGCTCCTAATCTTGCCACGACCTCTTTCCTATTTACTTAATTCAGTAAGGGTGGAGAATTAACCATTTCAGCTATCCTCATCGACGAGATTCTGTGTTTGGCCTGAAAATCTTAGGTTTTTACTCTTAGTAGGTTTCCGATACATATCAAATTAGATATTAAACCAAATTTAAGTTAGTTCATCTTTTTAGGGTGATCAACCAAACTTAAACAAGTCAATAATAATATTCACAGAATAATCATATCATGGAGCTTAACTCTAATCACAGCAAATCAAAACCAAACCAACAAGCATTGTATACACACAAATAGCTAACTACACTCGCAAGCCAATACATACCAAAGTTTTCAGATATTATGAAATATCCCAAAATGCGGTAATTATTGATCTCACTTACTTGTCCTGACACTCACTTTGGAAAACTCGTATTGTCAACGGTTGATCTGAGAGACCTATATTATAAAACCTAAATTTAATTTTCTTTAATGATTATGAAATCATTAAGATCTTATCTAAAATAGTTATATATTTTAAAGTATATTATTATTTTTATTATATAATAATATTTAGTTTTATTTATCGATCAAAGTAATAATATATTATGTATTTAATATATTATGTATAATTTCTTTCCCGTTTTATATCAAAACGTACTTTTAATCTTTTAAATTACGTTTTGATTACAGTGGAGTTATAATAGTACATAAATCGGTATATTGTAAAGATATTAGATTATATTACTTGGGTTTTATCCGGTTTTTTAGTAAAATAGTGTTGTTAGGTGCGTACAAATTAACGATACGTATCACAAGTTTTGATTTCTAGAGATAACTTTAAAAAGGGTAATTCAAGTTTTAACACAGCTTACGTATCTAATCAAATATTATCATACTATACGTAATTTATTTTATTAAACCCTTTTTTTACCTAATTTGTCAATAACCTTTAAAATAGTTATTATCTAACCTGAATAATTTATATCGTACCCGATTATTAAATATCATTAATTTTATTAAAAATATAAGTTTTACCAATCTGACCAGTACACAAATAGATAGTTTTTATTCACTATTTATTATTTTAAATATTATTATTTAGAATTAGGTATCGGTTCATTTTTTAAGCTATTTTACTATATAAATTCATAATAAATAGCTCGGGTTATCAAAAATTCCCAAAAAAATTTTTTTAAACTCCTAAAAATATGTGGAATTCACCTTAGTACATGGTTTCAAGTTTTTGATCTATCACTTATATATTTGTATTTATGATTTTACCCTTGAATTATCCTAAATTACCTAATTAAAATCCTTTTTACACCAAATTGATTTCAACCTGTCCTAAAATTATTATTATTCACTAAAAATCAATACATGTTCATTTCATCATTTAATTTCATAATTACTATTTATTTTACAATTTCAAAACCCATTTTTGAGCTATTTTCAGGCTGAAAAATACAATAAAAATTAAAAATATTCAAATAAAAATAGGGCTACATAGGGAAAATTTTATATATAAATATCATAAGTATCTTACACAAAAATTTTGAGTTAGAAAAATATTTATTTAGTGTATTTATTTTAAATTTCAAATTTTGGATAAATAGTACATTTATTAAAAAAGTATATTAAATATTCCTAATTTTATTAAAATAAATTTATGAAAGAAAGTACATTAAAATAGCCTTTAAAAAATAATTTTTTCATATTTTTTTAAAAATTTTAATAATTTTTCAAAAATAAGGAAAATAGGCAAAAGCTCAGAATTAAAGTTTCAAAAACTCGAAACCTAAGTTCATCGAAACCCCAGCCACGTTGCCAACATTTGGGGCCGAAGGAGGTTGTTGGCCAACTAGTCTGTGGTGGCTCTTTAGGGGAATGAACTTATGGGTCATCGAAAGGTCGGGAAACTAACTAACTCGATCCTATTGTTTTTTTTTTATTTTTTGTCCCAATTTTTTTTTTTTTAATTTTTCTTAGGGGTTTTCTTGGTTTCCAAAATGTGTTTTTGAGTCTTGGGAACCTTTTACTAGTTTAGGTCAGTGAATTTTTTTCTTAATTATTAAGTAATTTATTTTAATTTTTTTTTTAAAAAACGCGTAATAAAGAGGTGTAAATTTGTTATAAATTTGCTTTTGATGCAGTTGCTTATTCTTTTTAGTTACTCAACTTTTAATCCAACCATATTTTAGGTCGTTTTTTTATTTTTTTTATAATTTTTTAGATAATATTTTAGGGTTTTTTGGGTATTTTATATTAGTATTTAATGATTTTTGTTAATATATAGATATATATCCTATATATATCATACACGAAATGAGTAACTATATACTAGTAATCATGTTTTAACATATTTTTTATTTTTAAGATATTTTTATCTCTATTTAATTTTGCGATTTCATGGCTCATTATGTTTTAATTATATTATTTTAGGTTAATTTACAAGTATATTTATTAGATTACCAAGTATATCATAAAAATATATATAACTATATATTATTATGTTTATATTATTTTCTTTTATTGCCTAATTATCTTATTTCTAAGTCCTCTTTGCATTTCGAACATGTTTTAGGGGTTTCGAGCAATTTTAGATTTTATTAAGTAATCATACTTTTAGGGGAAAATTGGGATTTTAGGTAATTATTTTCAAAATCTAACTTCACCAGATTACTTCAAGTAACTTTTCTATTTTAGTCGTAAAGTTTGGATTCAATCAAATAATTTTTCCCGAAAACCCGTAAATTTAGATACATTGCCTTAAACTCGACTTTAAAGTTTCATATGGAGCAAATTCTCCTTATCTTGATTATATTCTTAATTTTTTATAATATTTTTAACCTTATGATGATTCCTCAATTGGGGGTTTTTGTGTTTCTGGGTATGCTTTTACCCTAGTCAATTTATTTCCTTAATGCCCTAGATCAATATCAATCCTAATCATACAAGGACAAGGTTTTGTCGTAATACTTAGATGTTTATACCGGATTGCTGATTTATAAGATATTACACTCCGTAGAAGTCCAAGTAGCTTTCTTCATGCTTTTAGAGAAAAGCATTACAAGAAATGGCCTTTGAGACACCCAAATAAACTCAACTCATTTGGGAGAGCATTAAGTAAGGTAGTAACTCTGTAGGGTCTGTAGTCCCATCGTAAAACTCGAATGGTAAGATCAGACATGCACCAACAAAGGCTTATCTCTATCTCCCGTAGAAAGGATAATGCGTAATATTAAACTTATCTCAAGGATCACTCTGCTTACTCTCCTTGATATTGTCAAATTTTATATGAGATTGTCAAACTCATCGATGGGGGGTTGTCTTCAAACGTCCACTGCAACTGAGCTTCATACTGCTTAGCCTGATTTTTGTTATTATTCCTGTTTTGCGAGAAAATTAGATAAGAACACTAAGAATTTGTTGTCTTTCTCCATGGTCTACTGAGGTGGTGCTCATTATTCCCTGAGTATTCACGAAGCTCAACTACTTTTGCCTTAAGATGTTTGGTTGATTCAAAGATTGCATTAGGGCATTGCTCCAATCAAGATAACACTCCTTAGCTATGAGATAAAATCTGTTTCAGGGCTATTGCTGGCAATTTGCAGTAGGTGCAGGAGGTTGGGTTAGGCTAAGTATATTGGGTAACCCCTAAAGCCAAGTCAAGTAACCGTAGGATTGAACTTAGAACCCAAGGTTTAGGGGTCGGTTAAAGGACCCGATCAACCAAATTAGAAACTATTGAGGGAATATTAATAAAAATGACCCTGTAAACTTAAATTTAAGAAGTAAGTAGTAAAATAGGATACTATAAAATTTTTAAATTTTAAGCATAAAAAATGTAATTCCCGAAAAGGCGAAAGTGTCATGAAATAACTAAAAAATTACTAGAGATAAATTATTATGTGTACTAAAAATTTTAAAATGACCAAAATAATATTTAGGAATGTTCACGTGTACCCTACATGTATTTACGTGTAGATAAAAATACGCGTAATTGCTAAAATAGATCGAAAATTAAGTAAAAATTAAAAAAAAATTAAAAATAATTATAAAAAAATTCAGAAAAAAATCAGAAGGAGAGGTCTGCAACTGGATCAGTCGTGACGGGAAAAAAAAAAATTGGCCAATAAAAAGGGTCCCAAAACTAAAAGCCTAAAATAAAGGAAAAATGGGCAAAAATCACATCAAATTAATGCACATTAATTACTATGTTTGTCTATAAATAAGGAAAAAATTCACAGAAGACTTTTGGACAGTTTGTAATCTGGGGAAAAATAGAAACACAAAAAAAATCGAGAGAAATTCCAGAAAATAAAAAAAAAAAAAGAAACTGTGCAGATTAGCAAGGTGAACTGGAACCACCACCCACCACCACCTGGGACCGAACCACCCCCACCACCCTACCCTAGGAAACCAAGTCTGGACCGGCCGACAGCCTTGGCCCGGGTTTTTGGACGGCCAGAAATCCTTAAACCCGGTTAGTCATTTACTCATCCCGATTTTTATATAATTTTGTAAATTAGTTTTTTTGCCCAGAAAATTATGAATTGTTATTCTGAGGTTTTATTGTATGTAGATTTAGGGAAAAATATTGATTTAGTTTAATTATGTCTGGAAATATAGGGTTCTTAAGAAATTGTTCAAAACCGAGCATGTTTAAAACCCGGAAATTAAATAGGCTTAGGGATGTAGTTTGGGGCTAAAAAATTTTCTGTAGAACTCTCATATGATTTAGAACAGTGCTATGAAGCCTTTTTTTTAAAATTAAATTTTTCAAAAATTTTTAAGTTAATTTTTACCCCTAAAATGATGGTAAAATTGGGTGATTTGGGATTAATTAGGTAATTAGAATGTTAATTACCGATTTGGATCTTGATTAGATGATTAAGGAAGTTAATCTCTGCAGTGGAACCCTAATCTAGCTTTTAGGTACTAATTATGGTTAATTAGGGAAATTAGGTAAAGAATATGAGAAATTAGGAATATTTTAAAAATATAATTACTAAATTTAAAAAAAAAATAAAGTTATTTAGATAATATTATAATTAAAATCAGAAAAATAATAAATCGGAATTAATTTTTAAATTTTTAAAGTAAATATCTTAAAATGTAAGATTTTTACCCCTCGGAATAAATCCGATATCCCAATTAGGGTTAGTGTGTACCGAATAGTTTAAAATACCAAAATTACGACCCAATAGGTTTATTTGAATACGGCATAAGGTGATTAGTGTCACATTGGGATTCGAGCCTAATTACGACCTAGGAATTAAAACTAGAATCTAGTTTAGGAACCGAACCCCAAAAATAAAATACAACGAATTATTAGTACTTTTGTAGGTATACATGAGGAAAATAAAGTTACATTAAAAATTAGAATAAGAATCCATAAAAATAAGTACTAAAAGGACCTCTTTGATTATGGACCCCCAGAAAAAAAATCAGCTCGCAATTTGAGGATCGAGCGACCGAGCAAATTCAGGTAAGTTGGGTTATTACTTATTGTAATAGAGTACTAGTTTTGTAGTGCTCGGAGACTTAGGCTTGTATATGCTTGTGATTGTAAGTAGTTTGCGGGATGTGTGATGTATCTGAATTCGTGCTGGAATTTGTGCTGTGAGTGATTTTGTGACTGATTGAATTATTGTGGTCTTGTTTGAACACCCTAACCGGAATTTAATCTTAGTCGACCGTATAACCGAAAACGTCATGCATTGCAAACCCCTTAGAGGATCATAGGACCTCCAACCAAATACCGACCCCTTCGAAAGGGATAGCGCAGGATTGCAAAATGGTCCCTTCTTCATCCTCAGTCGAACTAAGTGACAGGAGAGGAGGTCGCGGCGGGGGTGAAGTCAATGGTTCGAAGGTAGTCGTGGGAGGGCGAGGTCTCCATTGCACAAGCCTGGGTTTTTGGGTTTTGAGCTGCTGCATAACATGGAACTCCTCAACCCGGATCGGAGCGGGTGAAATTTCTCTGATTTCACAACGGACCGGACTTTCGTTGTGCGATGACACTTGATTGTTGCATTGGCATGAAAATAATTGTTTGATAATCCTGTTTGTGCTTGTATGCATTCATGAGTCTCCAATTCAACTTACTGAGCTGTAGTTGCTCATACCTTATAGATCCTTTTGCGGTTCTGATTTGTAATCTCTTCAAGTACCATGCCGCCCTACAATTATCCAAAGGTTGTCTTTTGACGCCAGGGGTGTGAGGATCAAGTTATTTAGCTTAATGTGTAACCAGATGACCTTGTAGTTAAAGGATGAAGACTGTTAGTTATTCTGTAATTAGTAAACTGTAGTTATTATGTAAATCTTCCTGGGAAGCTTGTGGACTTACTTATTTATTTCTATGTTTAATTGTATTTGAGTTACTATCATATTTGTAGTATAATCATTAATCGAACTGCTTACTTCAAGCGAGTGGTCGTTTGACGCCTTGTGTGATTTTCTCTATGGTAGGAACTGTGAGGCCAGTTTCTATCATAGAGTGGTTTACACGGCGGGACTGTTGCGACCTGCGACTTCGGGGCGTAACATATTGGTTATGGTTCGTGTTTAAGGTAATCTTTGATTGTAAGGATTTGACCCCCCCACAACAAAAGAACAGACACGATAACTATAAGAAAGATTGGATAGTATAAAATCATTGTACCATGTTTAATTTGCATAATTTTAACACAAAATTTATATTAAAAAATTAATATTTATATTATAGAATAAATAATTTTTTATAATATTTAATAACAATAAAATTAATTAACTTAATTTAATAACATAAAGAGATATTTTTTTGAATGAAAAATATTTTTATTTTTGTACTATGGTGTATATATGTTAAAATTTGGGGCATTTTTTTTCGATACATCAATCTAATTTTTTTTTCAATTAATAAATAAAGTTGCAAAACATATACATGAAAGAAAATTTTTTTCTAGTTTAATACCACAAAAATTATGCAACCTAATGCTACTTAAATTATAAACAATGGGGTACCAATGCTCTTACTGAATTCTCTATTGATTCGAAGTTAGGCTTGACAGGAGAATTTTATGCTTAAATGTAAGGGATCTACAAAAGAAAAAGAGTTTCAAGGTAAGGAGATGTCATGAGGTTGATCATGAAGAGGGAATGGGCGAATTGATATCCATATTTGAATACCTTTAGTGGACCAAGCTTAGGCTTTGAGGGCTGAAGGGAGAAATAAATAATTAATAAAATCTTTTAAAGAAATAAACAAAAATTCTTTTTCTATATTATTAGACCTTTGAAGGTTTAAGTAACCACCCCATAATTAATTATAATTAACTCTTTCTTTTTAATCAACTAACATTTTAGTTATTGTAATCCCCATGTTTTGAAAAAACTTATTTATTTTTTTCATTTCAATAAAATTATTACCATATTTCTTCGGCAATTTTTACTCCATTCTAAATCCTTTTTTTTCCCACCCATCCCTTTCTTTTTTTTACTTCATTCATTTCCTCTCTCCAATTAATGCAAAAAAATCATCCTTCGTCAAAATTATGATTATTTTTTTTTTTTAGAACTTGATGTCTTTAAAATTTTTCTCTCCATAACTAAAATCTTAATTCTTTCCCCCTATATTGTATGTTTAATTGTTATTAGTTTTTTTTTGTTTTTCATTTCCCAATAAAAGGCATATTTTTTCTTCATAGGTTAGTGTGTTTATTTGATTTTAAATTTAAAATTATGATGCAAAAATAATTGTTTTCTTTTTTTGACTTAAATTTCTATTGCAATTTCAGTTAAAGTTATTCCTCGCCTGTCAAAATATAGTTTCTTTTCCTACTATACTAATGTTTTCAATTTGTAATTGTGTTATTTTTTTTTTTTCAATTCATGAAGGATATTATTTCTTATGGTTAGTGTATTTATTTGATTTTAATTAAAATTTTTGGGTTTCCCAAAAAAAATTTGGGTTTTCCCTTTAGGGTTTTAATTTTTTGGTTGCATTTCCCCAGTTCGAGTTTTCACTTCCCCATGTCTAAAAAAATATTGCTTTTTTAAGTTATGTCATCTTCGAAGTTGTCCATTTCGGGGAGTTGGGTATGTTGGGTTGGCAATTAAAAAATTTTTTAAAAGGTTTTGTTTTCCCTTTTTAAGAGATTCAAAAACTGGAGGGTTTTGGGTCTAGTGTTGATGGCATCAAAGACATTTTTCATTGGATGTTAAAATTTAAAACCCAAACTTCTCCATTTCCCCGGGGGTTTCTTCTTCTTTTTTCCTAAAAGTCAATGATAATAAAAGTAAATTCTTTGAAAAATTTATTCTTTTTTTCCCTTTCATCTTTGTTTTTACACCCATTCAAATTTGTAGTTGTCAATTTATTAGGCACACCAAATATAAAATTGGTCGAAATTATTCACAAAGTTTGAGGGCTTTTTTCACTATTTTTTTTAAAAAAAAACTCGATAACAAACATTATAAGCATAAAGTTTAACTTAAGTTTTGTTACTTCTTTGGAATATATATTATTTTTTATTTTCATTTCATTTTTTTTCCCCCAATTTTGTAAACTTCATCAAATAGTCAAATTTTTTAAGGGAAATTCTTAAAGTATATTTTTTTTAGGGGAAATCAATTGAATGTTTTTGGTAAAAAAACATTATTTTTTTAAAAGGGGGTTTGTTTAAAAAAATACGGGTTTGATTGCAAATTGTTTCCCAAATTTCCCACTTTGGATAGAAGAATAAGGTGGATTTTTTTACAAAAATTTTTTCACATCAAAAAAAAATTTTTGCATTTTTTTTTATCAATTTTACTCTCCCATTTTAGTTTGTTTAAATCAAAGGTAAGTTTTTTTTTCCCCCCTTTTCCCTTTCTTTTGTTTTTTTTTGTTTTTTTTTTTTTTTGCATGATGTTTATATGATTTCAATATTTTTAAATTGTTCTTTTTTTTTTTTCATAATTCTTTGGGTTTTTTTTTGGGTATGTGGGTTATTAAATTTTTTTACTTTTTCATTATATTTAAAAACTCTAATATTCTTGCTCAAAAAATATACTAAAACTAACTAAACTTTTTTTTTCTTTTTGTCCTTTAGGATTATGGGCTCCCCCTTTCTAGATCTTCATTATTTAAAATTCCCATCTCCTTTTTTAATTTTTGAATTTACATAGTATATAAAAATTTTAAACATTTTTCAAATTTCTTTCCCATTTTATTGATCTGATTTTATTTTTTAAAGATTTTTATGGGGGCAAAGGTACAAGGAAAAAGAAATTTTTTAGAGTCCTTTAATTGATTTTTTAAGAAGAATTAGGAAAAGCCCCGAAGAAATGAAAGTTTTTTTGAAAGTTTTGCCACTTATTTGTTTGGGTCTTTTTTTTCTTTTTTCATTTTTGTAAGTCTTTTTCCTCCTTTCTTAAATTTAAAATTTTGAATTTTTTTTCAAATGGAAATATTGAAATTGAAAAAATTGGGTTGATTTATTGGGGTTTTTATTGATTAAATTTTCTAAATTTTTATATAGTAGCTACAAAAAATTACATTTCCCTATGAAAAATGGGGCTTTTACTTTTTTTATTTTTTTTCATCATAATGTAAATTTAAACATAGAAAAAAGGGTATTGGGTATGAAAATTTAATTTTTTTTAAAAAAAATGGGAAATTTTTAATGTTTTCTACTTTTTATATAAGAGTTTTTTCTTAACATAATGCATAAGTTATTTCTATATTTTTTTAAACCAAAACTTTTGGGTTTTTGGGCTTCTTGACTTCATAATCTTAAAATTTTTTTTTTTTTTAAATATGTTTGGGAAGTATTTATTTATTTTTCCCCAAAAAATAAAAGATTTTCATTTTATATGTTTAAATTTTTATCTTGGGTTTTCCCATTTCTTAATGGGCCTTTTGTTTTTAATGTTTTGCTTTTGGGGTAAAATTTTATTAAAGAAATTTTTTTTTTAAATTTCAAACATTTAATTTAAAATTTCCATTGAAAAAACTTTGTATTTTTAAGTATAAAAATTTTCCAAAAAATTTTTTTCTTTGCCATTTTGGTTTTATAGAAAATTTGATAACTTCTTTAATGAGCCAAAACAATTTCAATTACCCTACTTTTTAGTTTATCTAATAAAATTTATAATGTATTTTAAAAATTGTTTCATTTCCCATTTTTTTATGTATTTCCCCATTTTTTTCTTAAACATTGGTTGTATGCATTATTTGATTTAATAATTTTTTTATTACATTATATTGGATAAATTATTGCAATTTATTTGATATTTTATACTTTTTTTCCCAAAAATTTTAAAAAAAAATTTTTTTAAATCCCCCAAATAAGCTAAAAATTTTAAAGGAAAAAAAATGGTTTTTTAAATTAAAAATTTTTTAAAAAGCAAAAAATTATAAAAAAATTTTTTAAATTTATTGCTAATAAAAAAGAAAGGGAATTTTTGGTTTTTTATCAAAAAAAAGGAAAAATTATTTTTAAATTTTATTACAAACCAAAAACAAAGTAAAAAATTTTTTAAATTTTAAAAAAATTCAAATTTTTATTAAATTTATTGGAAAAAATTTAATTAAAAAAAATTCCCCTTTTTTAAATTTTATA
>JAMXBC010000042.1:0-60253 GCA_024138005.1 Lumnitzera racemosa | reverse complement strand
TCACAAAAAATCAATCAATGGCTCGACAATAGCAAAGACTGGATCCATGTACGCCTCGCGCGACGTCGGTGTGTGCGCCAGACAACAGCATGCCAGCTCGCGGCCAGCAAACAGGATGCGTTGGGCGGCTATAAAACCTGGACAGGGTGCCCTTTATATCGCATTCCGAGGAGGACAGAAGTCTCATTTGCAGTGCTAGACCCGCCCGATCGACGACGCTCGCGACCGTCACACCTATTTTCGCCGGATACGACAAGCCCGACGATCAGCAGCCTCAGCCATGTCGCGTCCGTACGTCCGCCCCGGGGCTCCTTCACGGTCCAGAAGCACCAGATGCGCGACGAAGCGAACAGGGTGCTGCAGTACCTCCGCTCGGGGATCGAACAACTCCAGTACGCACTGCCCGTGGTCCCAGAGATTCAGCAGCCTACTCACGCAGGAGCTCCTCGAGTGACGGGCCGCAACACGGCAACCGAACGGAACGCCGCTGTCGCCGTGGCGCGCGAGGCAGAGTACGTGCGCCGCCCAGCAGCAGTGCGCAGACGAGTTTGCACCGTTCTCTCTGCGCGGCGGCAGTGCGTTCTGCAGGACATGGCCGGGGTCCGGCACTGGATCGCCCGCATTGACCGCAGCAAAACCCCACGAGGAGCTTGACCGCGTGCCGCTGCGCGCCTTGACGGGTTTTCATGACCTACGTCGACCCTTCTCGTACGCTCCTGGGATCATGCGTTCGACGAGACTTTTTGGCACTCCTGTGACGGCCGCTGCTGCTCCCCATTCCGATCGCTGACGCTCTATCAAGGGATGGTCCAGCGATTCACGGCCTCTCACGGATCTCTATCTATTACCCTGCTGCTTTCACGATACGAGAAATGCATTTCGAGCTCTCAACTCCCGCATAACCTCTCTGCGTTGTTTGCTGTACTGTCACGCAGTGCACATGCCGCTGCAAGAACGATAGCTGAGATATGCATTCCGAGACACGGATACACAACAACAGCTCAGGCGCGGCGCTGGTCCGCGATGCCGCCGAGCGTGACCGTCTTGATAGTCAGGTACTCGTCGATGCCGTACTTGCTGCCCTCGCGGCCGAAGCCGGAGAACTTGACGCCGCCGAACGGCGCAAGCCGCGTCCCGAGATCAAGCCAGTGTTGACGCCGACCATGCCGACCTCGAGCGCCTCCGCGACGGCGGTAGCAGCGGCCGACGTCACGGCTGAAAAAGTAGCCCGCGAGCCCGACGTCCACGTCGTTGGCGAGCGCAACCACATCCCCTCCGTCTCGAAGCGGAACAGGCCTGCGACAGGCCGAACGTCTCCTTCGCGGTGCAGCAGCATGTCCGGCTTCATGTCCGCGAGCACGGTCGGCCTGGAAGAACGAGGGGCCGAGATCCGGCCGCGGCGAGCCACCCGCGAGCACGCGCGCGCCGAGCCGCGTCGCGTCCCTCGATCTGCGCCGCGGACCCTTTGCGACCGCGCGCTCGTGGATGAGCGGCCCGTGCGTGACGCCCTGCGCGGCGCCGTCGCCGACGGTGAACGCGTTGACCTTTTCGGTGAAATGCCTTTGCGAACGCGTCGTAGATGCCAGCCTCACGAAGATGCGGTTCGCGCACACGGCACGTCTGGCCGGAGCTGCGGAACTTGGAACGCGATGGCGCCCGCGACGGCGGTGTCGAGGTCCGCGTCGTCGAAGACGATCAGCGGCGCATTGCCGCCAAGCTCAAACGACGTCTTCTTCAGCGTCGCGGCGACTGCTCCATCAGAGCGCGCCGACGCGCGTCGAGCCGGTGAACGAGAATCTTGCGCACCGTCGGCGAGGACGTGAGCGTCTCGCCCACCGTGGCGGTCTGCTCGAGCGCGGTGACCACGTTGAACACGCCCGGCGGAATGCCCGCGCGCTCGGCCAATTCAGCCAGCGCGGCCGCCGTGTAGGGCGTCTCCCCGGGCGACTTGGCGACGACGGTGCAGCCCGGCGGCGAGCGCAGGGCCGACCTTGCGCGTGATCATCGCGCGGGAAAGTTTCCACGGCGTGATAAGCCCGACGACGCCGACCGGCTCCTTGCGCGTGAACACGCGGTTGCCCGGCACGCTGGCAGGGATCGTGTCGCCGTACACGCGCGGCGCTTCCTCGGCGAACCACTCGAAGAAGCCGGCCGCATACGCAATCTCGCCCTTGGCGTCCGCCAGCGGCTTGCCGTTCTCCAGCGTGATCAGCCGCGTCAGGTCCTCCTGGTGCTGCATCATCAGGTCGAACCAGCGGCGCAGCATGCGCGCGCGCTCGCGGCCTGTCGTGCGCCGGAAGGACAGCCCAGCCCCGCGCGGCCGCCTCGATTGCTTGCTGCGTCTCGTCCGCGCCCATCTCTGGCATCGTCCCGAGCGTGGGCTCCGTTGCCGGGTTCGTCACGGCAAACGTCTTGCCGGACTGTGCGGACGTCCATTTCCCGTCAATGTACGCCTGCTGCCTGAACAGCGCCGGGTCCTTGAGCTATTCTTCTCTTTAGTTTGTAGCTCTGCATCGAGACGCTGGGTGGAGGGCTTACCTCTGGCGCGGCGGTGGAGGAGTACCGCACGCCGCCGCTCACGACGCGCATGCGCAGCGGCGCCTGGAAGCGCGGCCGCACGGCCTCGGCCGCGCCTCGCCGTGCTGCCAAAAAACGCCTGCGTCTTCATCTCTGCGGCCGTCTGGAGAGCAGCCAGGCGAGCTGCTGGCGCCTCCGTCGGCCGAGCTCTGTCACCGCTCCCCGCGCTATGCCGCTCACGGCCGCCAGTGACGTAGAATCTTCACGAGCATGCGCCGCCCTTTCGAAATTTGATGCCGTATGGTGGAGTGTACTCATAAGGCTCGACTTCTACTGAACTGGACGGACGACGACAGGCAGGACTATCTGGAGCCGAAATTTCCAAAGCAAAGGAGACGATTGACCTCGCAAACATGGCCGCGCTGGGACCGCCGGGGGCGCAGCTCAACCCTGAGCAGGCGGAAAACTTCGAGGACATGGAGAAGCAGTTTGCGGTCAAGGTGGTGCAGCACCTCGAGACGTACTGGAAGCTGCTGGAGATCAAGCGCGGCTCGGAGCTGCGGCTGACCAAGATCGACGACGAAATCTTCGAAGCACTTCAAGCAGGAGTTTCCCGGACTTTGACCCGGCTGCCACCATTGACGAGGATGCGATGAAGAGCAAGGAGGGCAAGGAGCAGTGGCGCAACTTTGTCAACCAGTACGAGAAGAAGGTCGACGATTTCAACTTTGGCACCATGCTGCGCGCCAGCCCCGAAGACCGAGTACGAGCAGGACAGCACCATTTTCGGTAGGGTCGCTCTTCTTCTACTCTGGGCCGATACGGCAGAGACTGACAACGAGACAGCTGTGCGGATGCAGTTTTATGCGGTGGAGATTGCGCCGGAATCGCGCCGGCCTGAACGACTGGGTGTATGAGAAGCGCACCAGTGAGAGCTGCGTTCATCGCGCTGCGATTGAGACTCGCTGTGTCGACCAAAGACGACTCTCTCTTCATCTACACGCCGCCTGCCACATGTTTGCGGCTGTCTTACCGTACCGGACATCGCCATCACAGCCCCCAGTTGCTGCCGTGACGAAGACAGCCGGTCCAGCTGGAAGCTGGCCGCCGAGGTCCGTCACGCTGGCCCGAATCCCGCGCCAACTAGGCTACAGCAGAAGAGGCACAGTCATAGGCGACCACAGATACATCAGCGATTGCATTATGACCATAAGAAAGCTAACTCAATGCTCGTGCGCCGAGTGCTGTAGGAGATGTAGAAGGAGGCTGTGTCTGCTGATTAAGACCAGATGCTCACTTGAAGAGCTTGGGGAAGAACATGGGCGTCTCGCGCTTCCACTTCTGGTAGTCCTTGTTGTCGCCGTACCGCTATGTCGTACTTGTTTCTCGCTCAGGGAATGCCAGAGACCTTGAAGAGGAGGAAGCTGACAAAGGCAGGGCTGACGCCGGCCATGAGCAGCGCAGCAATGACGGAAAGCGGGCCGCCGGAGAGGCCCATGGCGGTCAGGGCGGCCTGGCTGGTGAGCACGCCGGCGCTGGCGGTCGCGATGCCCGTCCACAGGGTGAAACCTCGCCAAATAGTTGGGGTGGCGGCTGCGGCTCCAGAGGCCGCGGGTGAGGAACTCCTCGGAGTGCTTCTTTCCTTCTTCTCGTGCATCCAGACGCTCTTCTGGCGATCCGCGGTGGCCTCAAAGGCGATGCCGCCGACGTAGAGCATCAGGCCGAGCGCGTCGGTCAGGCCGACGGCGGTGCCGAGCGTGCCAAAGACCCCTCTGCGGGATCGAGTGAGCGCCAGCACCGGCAGCAGGCAGAGCGAGACCCAGGTCGCCTGCGCGAAGAAGGCGCCGGCAAACTTGGGGGGCGAGCCGCGGATGTTCTCGAAGCGGCTGTCCGTGCCGTTCTCGGCCGTGATCCGGCTGAAGAGGAACGTGCCCAGGCGCGCGGCCCACAGCGTCACGGCCGTGGTCAGCAGCACCTGGCCCCCAGTTGAGCCCGGCGTTGGCCGCGGCCGCCGAGCGCGCCCAGCAGCGACGGCAGCGGCGGCAGCGGCGCGCCGGCGAGCCCTGCCGCCGCGCGCGCCCGCAGCGCCGGGAGGTACAGGCTCAGCGCCGCGCACGAATGTACTCAGCGAGCCGGACAGGTCGTAGAAGCGCTCCCGTCGGAAGAAAAATGGACGGGACCGCCGCGGCGGCCTGGATCCCAAAGGCTGCTCCGATCGACGGCACCAGCGTCCGCAGGAACGGTTGCGGAAGTTGGTCAGGTGCAGCAGCGTGTGCAGGAGAGGCATCGTGGCGGCAGAGATGCTGCCGGGGGTCAACCAGCGGCGCCGTCTTGGTGACTTGCTGTGCTTTCCTGGGCGGTCCGGTATGGTGGAGGATGCGACAGAGGCTGTTTGCTCTGTGCGATCCCGGGTACTGGTTCTGTTACAACCCGCGCAGTCTTGACAGATGGTACTCTGTAGAACTACGGCGCGCGTCTCCCTTTAGTATTCCTCACTAAGAACCCCGAGGGTGAAAGACGAGGACGGGCTTCCACTGCGATCGAGGCGATCTGTAGGGCGGCCGATGGAGCGAGTCGATGACGCACTTGGCCGGCCCGGTGCGCGCGCCCAGGACGCGGAGGCGGACGAACTACAGCACGGGCGGCGTTTGAATTTCCCACGTTGGGCCGCCCATGCTACGGCGGAGACACGGCATATTGGCATGGCAGAGAAGGCGGCAGAAAGGACATGGATCCATCTCAAATGTACAGCGGATACAGTCTGTGCGCAATCAGAGCAGAGCAAGGCAGAATGACGACACCCACGACTAGGCACCGCCGAGGCCGGCGGCAAAGGCCAGATACCAGGTGCGGCTGGCGCCCGAGTCGAGCGAGCTGTAGTCAAAGTCCGGGTCGGCGAAGAAGCTGTACGACGAGCGCGGGTCGAACAGCGCCAGGTTGGCGTACAGGATGCCCTTGTAGCCGCCCTGGACGGCGTCTGCGCGGCCGTTGGAGAAGTACTGCTCCCACTCCTCGCGCACAAACGTCGCGTTTCTCGTCAGCACGCTCGACGGGTTCAAGGGCAGCATGTGGATGCCCCCGATGTACTCTGGCAGCGTGCCAAAGTAGGTCGTGTGGGTCGATCTTGTTCTCAAACAGGATCCCGTCCGCCTTGTTTGGGCACAAATGGTGCTGGCTGCACCATGTTGCTGCTCTGCATCAAAAAGTAGTTGCTCAGCGAGCGCGCCGTCACCGCGAGCATCAGGTTGCCGCGCGCCCTCCATGCTCGCGTCCCCGTCGTCCGGCCCCACATCTTGATGGCGTACGAAGAGAAGGCATCCTCTGATGACGACTCCTCGTCCTTGCCGTCGGCCGTCTCGAAGAGTCCATGGGCCCAGCTGTGCCCGTGGAACCAGTCGAACATGCGGCTGAAGGGAAAGTACGCATCCTGGCGGTCCGAGTTGGCGTAGTCGCGCACCAGCGTGTCCACCCAGGCTTTGTTGGTCCCTTGCTGCAGCCAGGCAGGGTCAAAGTACCCGATGACGGCTGCCGTGTAGACAAAGTAGCCGTAGTGGAAGTGGTGGTCGTTGTAGTACGTGTTGCCAAAGTCGGCGCCCGGGTTCGTGTACCCAGCCGAAGAGACCGCGCCGCCCCAGACCGTGTCGTACACCAGCGGGTTCGTCTGCTTGTTGGCGACAAAGACATTGAAGGCAGCTTTGAGCTTCGTGAGACCGGCCGTGGCCACTCCGACGTTCTCGGCGACCCGGGCCGCGGCGTAGACGGTAAACGCAAACTTGGCCAGCGCCTTGCCGAGTAGTACATGCTGTCGAGGTTGGTCTGGGCGCCAATGTCCTCGGCCAGCTCGTACGCCGACACGTTGGCCAGTAAGCCCGCGTGACGGGATCGATCGGTGCCTGCTGTCTCGTGGTCAGGTTGTACGGCGCAAAGCCCATGTCAAAGGGCAGGTCCGTCTCTTGCATCGTCCACGAGTCTGCGATGACCGCCACGGCGATGCCTTTGGTGGTTGTCTGCAGCTGCAGCGTCTGTTGCAATGCCGCCGCCGTTTCGGCAACGAAAGACTGCTGGTGGTGTGGCAGCGCGAACATCACAGAGGACGCGTCGTCAAGCCTGCCTTGTTCCACGTGAAGGCGTACGGCCGACCGACTGCTGCACCGAGGCTGACACCAAGCCGCTTACAGCGTACGTTCCTGCCGTGGCGTCGTAGATGGACTGGACATCTGCCGCGCCAGCCGGATTGACGGCGACTTGAAGGGAGCCGCTGAAACGCGTGTTGCCGCCGACCAAGGAGGGGCTGAGGAGCGTCAAGGTAGGAACAGGAGTACCCCCGATCTGGCGTCATGTAGATCATCCATGTGCGGCCGTCCATGAGCTGCGCCGCATACCGCACGGTCGCCAACCCGGGCAGGGCCCCGAGAAAGGTCAGGCTTTTAAGAAGATGTTCGACCCCAGCTGAGGCGTCGCGGGTGTGTACACGGCCGTCACAAAGCCCATACCCTGCACGAGCGGGAAATGTGAGACCAGGTGTGCTTCCAGGGGCACCGAGGTTGACGTTGATCGAGAACTCGTCCAGAGCATCCAGAGACATTGCTGCTTAGACAGTTCCGAAGCGGCCAGCACGAGCGAGTGGAGGCCGAGGGGATTCACAAAGTACTGTGGTGGCAGCCCGCCCGGCGCAAAGACACGCTGCGACGCGCTGACGTACGACACGGCGAGGCCGCGGCCGACGGTGGCGTCGGAGATCATCGAGACCGAGTACGGGTGCGTCCAGGTCGACTGGTCCTGGTTGCCGAGGAAGAAGTTGGCGTAGAACTTGTTCGTCTGGTACGTGCTCTGGTCGAGGATGATGCTCTTGCGCGGCACAGGGTGGTCTCCTCTCGAGGTCACCTGCGGTGGCGGCGGCCCGGTCGCGATCGGCACAAAGATGTCGTCCACGCTCGGGCCACTGGGCGACGGCGCGTTGCTCGGCGTCGTGCCGATGACCCCAGTGCCTTTGTGGTCACATTTAGCACAAATTCGTGGACATGCCACCAACACGAGACGTACCTGTGGTGACGGGAGAGATTGGCGTGGCAGGGAGGCTCGGGCTCCCGGGGACGCCGGACTGGACACGCTCGTGATCGTCGTGATCACGGACTGCGAAAAGTCAGCCGAGCTCGGACGACGCAGAGGAAAGACGGACCGGAGAGGCAGAGGTGGTGGGCGACCGGGTCACCGTTTGGCTCTCCCCGGAGTGAGCGAGCCGATCATCGTGGCGGTGCAGGGTACGGTCTCGATGGTGATGAGCGTCGTGTAAACGGTCGTTACAGACACCGGCTCGGGGTCAGGCTGAGGCGCCGGCGTGGGAGCGGGCGATGCGGGTGACGTGCTCGGCTCCGGGGCTTCGTCCGAGGCGGTGACCGTCACGAAGACTACCGGGGTCGTCGTTGAATAGACGGTGGTCAGGACGGTGACGGCGTGTACGTAGTGCTCGAAACTAGAACGACAGAAATCAGCGGCTCTTCGGCAGGGGCAGACTTGACCTGTAGCAGAGGCGCCGAGGAATGAGACAGGGTAGGTGCGGCATGGCACGTGGTCGAAGAGTTGACAAAGGGCAGCGCCGCGGCAGCTGGCAAGCGTCGTACAACAGCTCCGGGAGCTCGGCCGGTGCTGCTCGTATCCCAGACAGCTGGTGCGGTGAGAACAAAGCACACCTGCAGGAGGGTCAGCAAGAGCTTCTTCGCCATGGTGAAGGGAAACAAGAGGGGCAAAAGAGTGGGCTATGGCGAAGCGTCAAACGAGAGCGTCGAGTCTTGTGAGTCTCCCTCTGATTTCAGTGCGGTCGATTGGGAAGCAAGGGACGAAAGCGGACGAGGATGAGTAAACGACGGACTGCTGGCTCGAGCAGTTGGTCGTGCAGCAAAGGGCAAGAGTCGGGAAAAGGGCAGGCAAGGGTCGGTATTTCATTCTCTCGTCTGCCTGGAGGACGGAAAAACAAGTCCCGGCGTCGACGTCAGGTCCGGCCTGCTCAGAGGGCGGCGAGCGGGTCTTCTCGCACGGGCTTGCACTTCCGGGTTGAGAGCTTGCTGGGCCTGCGCTCCTGAGCTGATGGTCTGCTGATCGTCTGCTGGGGGCTGCACTTCCGGGCTGGGAGACCACTGAGCCTGCAGTCTTGCTGGCAACGGGCGGGCCTGCCCAGCTTGTCCTGTTGGGCAACGGCTGGGGCTTGTATTTCCGGGCGGCAACGGGCCAGCTCGCTGTTCTTCTGCCCACGCGTCGCGCCGGACGATAGGAAGTAAAGCAGCCTTTTTCACCGGGCCCGTCGAGTGATGCGAGCGGTCGCGGAGTTGGGCCGGCAGGCCGGGCAACAGAAGCGACGGCGCGCTCGGGACGAACTCTGTAGTCGGCAAGTTCCAGAAGCGCGTCCAGTGACTAGACAACCTCGCGCTCGACCGTGGATGCGACCGCGCTGACCGAGATTTGCGCAGTGAGGGAAACATGGGCGAGGGGGAGCCTTTTTCAGCGCAGGAGATTTTTCGACCGGGGTTTGGAGGCGCCCACGCGTGCGCGCAGGCTCGTCGCCATTTCTCCGACGGGTGAAGGCTGTTGCCATGCAACATGGCGCGAGCGCGAGTAGTTTCCAGACGAATCGCCAAACTCTCTGTGAGTGGTAAGACGAGTTTGGGAAAAGCAGCCGAGCGAGTGAGGGCAGCCGAGCGGGTGGTGCAGCCGAGCGAGCGCCGGAGAGCGCACAAGAAACCGCCGTGAGAGCGCACAAGAGCGCACAGGAGGATGGCTTAGACATTGGCTTCTCCATCGGGCGGATGACGCCCTGCTTGACGAGCACGCGCGGCTTCGTCGCGCGCTGGAAGGTCTCCTTGGTGGTCCACTCGGGCCCGATGGGTAGCCGCAGCGACCGCTCGTACTGCGCGCGGTTCTCAAACGTGTGCGGCAGCGCGGGCGCGAGGTATTTGGCGTTCTTCTTGATCCGCTTCTTCCGTGATGATGGCCCTGTCCGAGCGCGGCGTCTTTGCGGTCCTGCGGCCGCACGCCCTCGGTCTTGGTGGCAAAGGCCTTGTTGCGCTGCTGCGTGCGCTTTTGCTCGCGCTTGCTGACACCCGAGCCGGCCCAGCTGCCCCATCCGGGCAGGCTGTTGTCGACCGTCTTTTCGTCGTCCTCGGCGACGGCCTCGGCCTTTTCCTTGGCAAAGTCCTGCTCCACTTCGGCGCCACCGAAGACGAGGTTGAACATGTCCTGTTTGGTCTGGTCCACCGCGGTGATGCTCGGAACGTCGGCGTCTGCCTGGGGTAGCACCTTCTGCTCCACAGCGGATTGCTTCTTCGTTTCCCGTTTGAAGATGGCTTGGCCGCGCGCTTGACAATGTCAGCCGGGCGGATGTGATCCGCGCTCGCGTCCGCGTCCGCGTCCGCGTCTGTGCGGCCGGCGACGGCGATCGCCGCGTTGCCCTGGCGCTTGAGCTTTTGTGCAACGACGGCGGCCGCTTTTTGGCGGGAACGCTCGTGCGCGCGGGCTCGGGCTCGGGCTCGGGTTCCACAGGGTTGTCTTCTTCAGAGGCAGATCCTTCTTCGAGCTCGTTGCTGGGCTTTTTACGTTGCCGCGGCGCCGACTGCGTCGTCTTTGTTGACGGACCGAATTTGCGGCGACCAATTGTCAGTTCGTGCTCGGCGCTGTCTTCGCTCTCGTCTTCGTCGTCTTCGTCGCCCACGTCGTTGCCGAGGCTTTTGCGCAGCTCAGAAATGGTGTCGGCATTCTGCTGTCGCTGGCGTTCTTCAGCACGGCGCATGAAGGCCATGGACGCCAGCTTTGATCCTCCGCTGGATTCGCCGTCGGCGTCGAGCTTGCCGAGCTGGTCCCGGAGCCGGAAGTCGCCGTCGCTGTCCGAGTCGTCTTCGTCGCCATCGCTGCTGTCGTCCTCAGAGTCATCGCCCCGAGTGGCCTCGCCAGCGGCGCGACGACGCAGTTCCTCGTTCCTGCGGGCCATCTCGGTGACATTCGCGCGTGCATCCTCGTCCCAGGCGGCGCGCCACTCGCTTTGACGCCTTTGGCCCAGCGGCTATCGCGGTGGCGCGCGCCCCATGCGCTCCATCGCGCGTCGGCGATCGTTCGCTTCGCGCTCCTCTTCCGAGTCCAGCAGGCCCTCCTGGGCCAACAGATCGCGCTCTTTCTGGGATTCCTTCTCGCGCTCGCGACGATGAACACGGCGATACGCCTTGCTCTTGATCTTCTTGATTCGCTTCGCGCGCTTTCTTCGCGGAAGAGCAGGTCGCGCTGCTTCCGCAGCTCGGCTCGACGCGCGAGTACGTCCTCGAGAGGTATGGCCTTGGCCTGCAGGTCCTCGTCTCGCCGGATCTGCTCCTCTTCTGCTGCTGTGCTGGCAATGTTGACGCCGCTCTCACGCATGATGGTGGCAATGGCGGCTTCCAGCTCGGTGCGCGGCTGGTGATCCGCGAGGGGCGCCAAGCGGGTGGTGCCCTGCGCAGCTTGAGCATCGGGGTCCACCAGCGGAAATGACAGATGCTCAGCGCGGCGGTTGAGCTTGACGGTATCAAGCCAGCGGTTAAGCGTGTCCCTGGCCTTTGTGTACGCCACGCGCGGTCGATCTGGTCCTGCTGGCGCTTTGGCAGCGGCGCTTTGGACCACATCCTTGGCTGTGTTCCGTTTGGCCGGGTCAAAGGCCTGGCTCATGGTCTTGACGGACCGAGCAAAGGCGGATCCAGGTCGGGCATCGACCGCAGTGAAGACAAGAGGCGCGCTGCTGTTGTCTGACGTGAGAGCTGCTCGTTTTCTTGTTCAACGTCTGGCGCGATCGACGTCGGCATGGACGAGATGAGCGTTTGTAGCCGCTGGATCCGGCGGGCCTCGTCTTGAGCGTCTTCTTCATCATCGTCTCCGTCCTCGTCCTCATCCTCATCGTCGTCGTGGTCGTGGTCGTCGCTGAGAGACTTCCACTCGTCATTAGGCACATCCTTGTCGGAGCCGGCATTTTTGTCTTCAGGCTGTCTTCCGCTTCCTCGTCCGACGATGCCTGGTCGAGAGCGTCCGCGAGGTCGATGGCGTCCGAGCCGAGACTGCCGTCACTCTCGTCACCGCTGTCATTCCCCGTCGTCCTCTGCAGCGGACATGTCCACGAGATCGTCTACAGCGCCGGGCTTCTCTTTAGAAGCAGCCTTCTTTGAAGACTTCTTCGCGGACTTGCCGCCGCTGCTGCCGCGAAAGGCAAAGCCGTCGTAGCGTTCTTCGTCGCTTTCGCCAAAAGCATCGTCACTGTCGATGTCGCTGTCGTCATCATCGTCCGCCACGCCGACCTTCCAGTGGTTTCCTTCGCCGTCGCTGCCGGAGGAGACGTCGAGGTCCTCACGAGGGCCCTTGTGGATGTTCTTTTGCTGCTTCCGCTCGTCGACAGGTGCGTCACTGTCTCCACCGTCGTCCTCTTCGTCATTCATGCGGCGACGTTTCTGAGTGGGCTCCTCGTCCAGCGTCTCGCCCAAGCGGTGGCGGCGGATGCGGGTGCGCTCTGGATTCTCCTCGAGCGCGATAGCGAATGCGTCCAGGCCACGCTGCTGGCGTTTCCGCTTGGGCTTCGGGCCTGCCTGCCGGGTGGACGTCTGCGCCACCGAGGCGCGCGATATCCTGGCGGGCATGTTGACTTTGTCTCGAGCTCCTCCGCTGCCTTGCTGCGTATCTGAGCGAGGCACGCAAGCATTCACGATTTTTTTTTTGGGCGGCCGCCAGCAAGATCGTCCGGGTCGAGCGTACTAGGCTATGTTGAGCTCTAGCGTAGTCTTGCCGCGGCCGCGTCTGAGGTCCGTCCGTCGAGCCCGCAGCAAGAGTCTACATACAGTACGAAGGAGCCAGGAGCGTACGCATTGCATCGAGTTGCCATCGTCGGGCGCAGCAGCAGCGTTGCCGAGTCGCCATGCGAGCCACGCAAGCCCTGGCGCGGCGTGTCCGCCACTACAAATTGACGACCAAGCAGGGCCCAAAGGACTACTACAAGGGCACCGGCACCGGCTCCATGGGCGAGCACACCAAGCATGGCGGCTACATTGTCGACTACAACAAGGTCCGGCACTATGTCGTCCCAGACGGCCTCGACAAGTTCAAGGTGCGTCTCCCGCATCCCGCTCCGCTCGCAGCCACCGCGGTACAGGATTGACATACACCACAGTTGACCCCGTTTGTCACGAACAAGGTGCGGCCGATGCGCGGGCAGTACGACGGCGTGCCGGAGAAGCAGCCCGTCAGCGGCCACGCGTACCTCGCAAAGTGGAAGGAAGAGAACGGAGAAGACTGAGCTTGTTCTTTACGATGGACGGTGGACTCCAACGGGACCGATGGGATGCCGGGCTGGACTCGGCAGGCACCTTCGACGAAGCCGTCGTACATCCGGACGGCGTTCGATGTCTGTTGACGTGTGCGCAGTCGCTTACGTGCACGACATCCAGCACGTTCTTGGCCCCGTCCGTCGAAGTTGCCCGGCCCGCGCGAGCGCTACTTTTGCGCCAACTTCTCCTCTATCTACTCATCTATCGGGCGCTTGAGGACGGCGGCAGCATCAGAGCGCGCCTGGACTACGACGAAGCGGCCAAATGGGCACGCATGTACCAATGCCTGTACAAAGACCTCAGTCATCCGACCGACCGATCCACCACGTGATACAGAGCAGAGGCGGTTCTAAAATAAGGCGCTCGGTAGCACATTCCACTGTGCATTAAAACGAGCGCATCAGAAGCGGCAGAGTCAGCCTTGACGACGAGCGGCCGGCAGACCCGAAAAGGAAACACGGACCGACATCTGCCGGACGTTAGACCGTGACGATGCAACAAGGCAAAAGGCTGGCAAAATCTCAATCCCTCAGGCGACAAAGCACAAGGACGTTTCGTATGAATGCGGCACTCGAAAATCCAGGAGCAGAGGGGGAGCGGAGGGAAGCAGAGGGAGAGCAGCAGTCAAAGGACGCAAAGCAAGGGCGGCAGAGGACAGCAGGTTGCAGATAGCCGCCGAGGCGCAACAGGGTCGGGCATCCCCATTGGTCGTTGCGGGCCCGGCGGGCGTCTGCAGCTCCCGCTTCTGCAAGGCGGCCGCATCTTCAACCGGCCGTGCCTCCTTGTGGTGGCCGCGAGCGCGTATAAGGCGACAGGTTGCACAGGGTTCGTGCCAGCCGGCTGGGCAGATCTGCCGCGGCACCGCTACTGCACGCAAACGCCGGCGCAAGCGCACGCGCACAAGCTCAGCACCACGCACGGCACGCGCATGCCCTCCATGCACCTCCCGGCACCTCGACCGGACGGCACCGACGGCGGCGCCCGCGCTCAGACAGACCTCGCGCACCCCCGCGCAAACGCACAGACTCACCACGCGAGGCTGCCGCTGCGGGTCTGGCGCCGCGGCCGCGGGGGAGACAATGAGCAATACCGCTGCGCCGCCTCAGGAACGCCGCCGCTTTCCAGTGCAGCCCCCGGCCCTGTCGACAAATGCGCTGCCGCCGCCGCCGCCGCTCCGCCATGGCATGCTGCAGTCTGCACATCCCGCCTCTGCCACGCCCTTGAGTGGTGCGCTGCCTTTTGGTCAGGCGGCTCCGCGCCCGCCGACGTTGATAAATCAGCAGCCCTCCGCTTCTTCCTCTCTCGGTGACAGAGACCGCGAGGGCGACATGTCGGCCCGGTCTGCCTCTGGCAGCGCCTACAACCCTTCAGAATGGACAAGACAGGGCTACGTTCCGCACGCGGGTCCCGCCGCTGCACGACGGCGTGCACTCGGCACCCGCGAGTCAGCGGCATGGAGGGTGCGTTCAAGTGGTGGCAGCTCTTCATTTCACTCTGCCATACTGACTGTTGCCTGCGATGTACATAGCCGCGATGCCGTCGCCGCCTCCGCCGTACTCGCTCTCTCCAGCGTCGGCGCGCTCGCACTTGACCAGCTGTCGCCGCACACCGGTGCCTTTTCACCCGCCAGCACCAACTCGCCAGGCGGACAGCTCTCCGAGTACAGCACTCCTATCTCTGCGGCTACGACTGTTTCGACAAGCAGCTTCTCAGCGATGCGAGCTGGACCCTCGAGCAGTACAGACAGTGTCCAGACCATGAACGCGCCACCGTCTTCGTACGTGCCACCGCCGCCGCCACCGCCGCCAGCAGGCAGAGGGAGCGGTCTACATCGCGCTCTCGGTTCGGACTAGGCGTGCTCACCTCTCGAACGCGCGCACCCGAGACCTCTTCCACCACCGCCTTTGACGCGCTGCAGCAGCAGACAGCAAGTGCCCTGGCGAGAGCGATGCCAGCTCCATTCCCGCTCTCGGTCCAGCCGCCGAGTGCCAGGAGAGCAGCCTCCGCCGGCGCTGTCAGGCCGGGCGCATCTCCGAGCGTCCTCGAAAGCCATTCGTCTGTGGCTGCCGACGGCCGCACAATCAACTACGGGATCCCCTTGCCTGGGCCACCGCCCGGCCTGCCACCCGGTCCGCGCTCGCAAAGTGCCAACAGGGCCTCGGACCGGCAGATCAACGTCGCTCGTGCGAATCAGTCCCTGCCATTGCGTGCGGCACATCAGGGCACGCGTCTGGGCCCGGTGCCGCCGACTCCGGCCAACTGGACCGAGGATGGCGATTTCGACCTTGCCATGCAACCTCCAATGCCTAGCAGGGACGACACCGCCGGGCTCGACGCATCGACAGCTCTGGACGAGACGCAGGATCGCCGGCCACAGCAATCGCCGGACATGATCTCGAGCAGGAGTATACGAGAGCGCCGCAGCGAGTCGCGCGCTGCGAGATCAGCCTCTCGGGAGCCGCAGACGGCCATCGAGAGGACATCGAACCCGTGGGCCTCGGACGGTGGAAGCACGCGCCCAGCTGATCTGGTGCTACCCCTTAGCCGCGGCGGCATCGCTCGCAATCGACACGTCAACAAGTCACGGACGAGCCCGCTGGCGGCCAGTCCTGATGCTACGCGGCGTCGCATCACCAGTCCCGAGCCAGGTCCAACAGCTGCAACGCCACTACCGTCCGCCGGCATGACCTCCGCCGGTCTACCGCCAGGCGACTCGTTCTCCAACAGTCGTTGGAGAGATTTCACAAATTTCTCGCCGCCGAGACGACCGCTACCGACGACGACGCGCGTCTGCAGCTGTTTGCCGATTTCATCGTGCTCGAGTCCCGCGTGCGCCGCGACCGATACAGCGCTGCGTTTGAGGCCATGGGCAGCGACGTACTCGACCTGACGCGCGACCTGTGGCGCTCGCAAAACGGCGTCAGACGGGCCAAGGCTGCGACTTCCGCTGTCCGCAGCACCGCCGACAACGGCAGAGACACCGGTCGCAGGACTCCAAACACCGGCCGAGTCGTCTCAAGCAGGCAGCGCGCCGGCCAGTGCCGCGAGCACGCCGCGCACGAGCCAGGACTCCCCCGAGAGCAGCGGCAGCGGGCGCGAGCGGTCAAACACGCAGCGGCAGAACACCTACCAACCGGCACTGTCTCCTATACTCAGCATGGCCATGAGCACGGTGGCGGGCGACGACCCCGACGGCAACTCCCGCGGCCGCGCGTCCAGCCGGTGGTGGGAAGCCAGCGCAGACGGCATGTCGGTCGGCGCGGCGCGCAAGCTCGAGCGCACCAAGCGCGAATCGAAGTATATGGGCGTCGCGCGCGAGGCCTTGCAGCGCGATCTCGAGCAGGACGCTCGTTCTTTCACGCCTGTTTCCGCTGGTCCCAGCCGGGCCTTTCACGAGCTCGGGCCGAATGAGTACCCTGCGGAAAAGCAAGGATGGCCCGACGAGCAGCCGACGACGCCGATGCGCGTTATGACACCTTCCTCGAAGCCGCTCCTTGACGTGTCGCGGCTGATCACACTGCCGCCGCCGTATCCGCGGCACCATCCGGCGGTCAACAATGGACACCCGGAGCTGAACGCTTTGAGACAGAGTCATCGACAGGTCACGGACCGGACCCACGTTCTAGAGGTGCGGCGCGAGTGGGAATCCCGCCTGCAAACGTCGAGAGCCGAAGCGCAGGCGACCGAGGAGCGAAGAACAGCCATGCGGACGCGTATACACGAACAAGTCACGGCCGGCAGCATGACCTTTGCCGAGGCCGCGCAGGCAGAGCGCGATTTTGACGCCGAGAACGGCCCACCAAAGGCTGAGCTGGCCCAGAAAGAGTTTGACGACTTCCAAGCCAAGGTCACGCTGCCTCTGCGCGCCGTCTTTGCGGACAAGATCAACGCGGCGTCGGCCAGCATCGAGCTACTGCACGTCGGGCTCGATGACGAAGCGCGCAGCCGCGATCCGACGCTGACACAGGAAGAAGGCGACGAGAAGCCGGAGCTGCTCGAGAAGCTCACCCTCCTGAAGTGGCTCTTCGAAGCGCGCGAGGCACT
Source organism: Lumnitzera racemosa (assembly GCA_024138005.1). Lineage (NCBI taxonomy): Eukaryota > Viridiplantae > Streptophyta > Magnoliopsida > Myrtales > Combretaceae > Lumnitzera > Lumnitzera racemosa. The sequence goes on along the minus strand of JAMXBC010000042.1, from coordinate 43,370 downwards.
ACACGCAGACCTGTTTGAGCTCGAGAGTGAGAGCGACGCGATGTACAAGCGGATCATCCTGACGCCCTTCGAAGCGGCCGGCGACGGCAACAAGGTGGCCGAGGTGGAAGCATTCTTCAGCCGCGACTCGTGCGACCGGCGCGGCGTGCAGCAGAAGAAGACGCTCAAACGGACAGAGGCTTTCCTGGAGCTCGTCGAGCAGAACGCATCCAGGGGACTCGAGCTGCAGCAGTCTGCCTTTTTGGGACATTGCACCTGCGCTGTCGACGCTTCTGCAGCGGATCCCTCTGACCACGCAGGCGCTCGCCCAGTTTGGCGTGCAGATACCGCCACACGAGTACGAGGAAAGCCCAGCCTACCACCAGCATCCACTGCAGTATCTCTACGGTCTCGCTTCTCACGCGGAGCGCTCGACGTACCAGTTCATCGAGGCACAGACGAACCTGCTGTGCCTGCTGCACGAGGTCAAGACGGGCGTCGTCCTGGCCGGCAGCCGGCTGATGGAGACTCAGCGCGAGCAGGCCGGCGAGGACGCGCACGCACTCGCGATCGAAATGGAGGCCGTGCGCAGCGCCGAAGACGCCCGCCTGACTGCCGACCTCAAGGAAAAGGTTGACATTGTCGAGCTGCAGTGGAAGGATGCCCTCGGCGCTGCCGTCCAGCAGCGCAAGGCTGGGCTCAAGTCTTTTCTCATCGCCACCGACGGATGGACCGACGACCTCGACGACTGAGTTACTTTTTTACTTTCTGCTTCGATACCCTTCTTCAACGACAGACATTTCTTCGTGCTTTTTCAGTTGTCTGCACTGCCTGCTTGGCGCGTGTCTCGAGCACGTGACACCGTGTTGACCTGCCTGTGTGTCAAACTTCTCAGCTGCAGACGATACATCATGCCGGACAGAGACGACCTGTTCCCTTCTCATGCTGCAGGACCGCATTACCGTCAGAGAATAGACGACTCAAACATCCTTGAGCAAACACGGACGCGCACAGGACGAGGCGGACAGGCAGCGAAAAAGGACGGCCGTGCTAGCCGCATCCGCGCGCCTGCGTAGTACTACTTTTTTTTTTCTGCGTGCTGCTCCTCCTGCCGCAAGCGCGGTCGCTGTGCGTTGTTGGCCTTCTCCCTCCCTCTTTCCTCTCCTCGCCTTGCTTTTTTCCTCCTCCCTCTTGGATACCAGCTCTGTTCCAACAGATTCACCGCTGCACCCGACCCGGATCTGAAAGCTCACCAGCTTTCTTTTCCCTAGAAAAAGAAAACAGCCCTACGCTTCCTCCGGCTGGCCCCAAAAAAAGTTGAAAATCCGTCGAAAGCACAAAAAAAAGGGACGATCAAACAACGACCTCGCGCGAGCCTTGCACAGACGATCAAGTTTGTTGAAAAGAAATCGCCTGCACAAAAGAAAGATGGCTTCTACCGCTGCTGAGAGCGTCAACGCGACGTCGCCGGTCAACGGCAACGGCAACGCGAACGGGAACGGAAACGATGTGAACGGCAGCACGACGATCAACACGAACGTCGCCGACCGACGGAGCCGGGCAACGACGTGCCGACGCCTACCTCGGCCGCGCCGTCGTCGGCGCAGCAGAACTCGGCGTCGCTGTACGTCGGCGAGCTGGACCAGTCCGTCACGGAGGCGATGCTCTTCGAGCTCTTCTCCTCGATCGGGCAGGTGGCCCTCGATCCGCGTGTGCCGCGATGCCATAACACGGCGCTCGCTGGGCTACGCGTACGTCAACTACAACAATGCCGCGGACGGCGAGCGCGCCCTGGAGGAGCTTAACTACACCCTGGTCAAGGGCAAGCCGTGCCGCATCATGTGGTCGCAGCGCGACCCGCCCTGCGCAAGACGGGCCAGGGCAACGTCTTCATCAAGAACCTCGACGCGGGCCATTGACAACAAGGCACTGCACGACACCTTTGCCGCCTTTGGCCCTATCCTCTCCTGCAAGGTCGCGCAGGACGAGCTCGGCAACTCCAAGGGCTACGGCTTTGTGCACTACGACTCGCCGAGGCGGCCAGCAACGCCATCAAGAACGTCAACGGCATGCTGCTGAACGACAAGAAGGTCTACGTCGGCCACCACATCCCGAAGAAGGACCGGATGAGCAAGTTTGAGGAGATGAAGGCCACTTCACCAACGTGTACGTCAAGAACGTGGCCGAGGCGGTTACCGACGACGAGTTCCGCGAGCTGTTTGAAGCGCTACGGCCAGGTGACGTCGTCGTCGCTGGCCAAGGACGACGACGGCAAAGAGCCGCGGCTTCGGCTTTGTCAACTTTGCCGGCCACGAGGAGGCCCAGCAGGCGGTCGAGGCCCTGCACGACACGGACCTCAAGGGCAGAAGCTCTACGTCGGCCGCGCGCAGAAGAAGCACGAGCGCGAGGAAGGAGCTCCGCAAGCAGTACGAGATGCAGCGCGCCGAGAAGGCGTCCAAGTACCTCGGCGTCAACCTCTACGTCAAGAACCTGCACGACGACATCAACGACGAGAAGCTGCGCGAGATGTTTGCTCCTTTCGGCGCCATCACCTCGGCCAAGGTCATGCGCGAGACTCTGCCTGTTGACGGCGAGGCTCCTGTGTCCGAGGACGACTCGCAGGAGGAGCCCAAGGAGGAGCCGCAGCCGGAGGAGGAGGACGACGTGGACGCTCTGGCCGGCGAGATGGACAAGATCAAGATCAAGGGCGAGACCAAGGCGCTCGGCAAGAGCAAGGGCTTTGGCTTTGTCTGCTTCTCCAACCCGGACGAGGCCACCAAGCCGTCACGGAGATGAACCAGAAGATGATCATGGGCAAGCCGCGTACGTCGCGCTGGCGCAGCGCAAGGACGTGCGCAAGAACCAGCTCGAGGCTAGCATCCAAGCGCGCAACCAAGATCCGCATGCAGCAGGCCGCCGCCGCCGCCCCCCGCCGCCGCCGGCCTCGCCCAACCAGGCTTCATGCAGGCGCCCCGTCTTCTTCAAAACCCCCAGCAGGGCGGCTTCATGGGTGCGCCGCGCGCGGCCAGATGCCGTTTGGCGCCATTGCCGGCCAGCCCGGCCGCGGCGGCTTCCCCGGCAAGCCGCCGCAGGGCCGCGGCGGCCCCATGGGCGCCAGCAGATGCCTCCGATGTACCCGATGCCGCCGGGCGCGTTTTCCCCCGCAGGCGTTCCAGAACCCGGCCATGTAACCAGCAGATGGCGCAGGCGCAGGCCATGGGCGGCAACGGCCGCGGCGGCCCGCGCGGCGGCGGCCCCGGCGTGCCGATGATGGGTCTCCCCCAGATGGGCGGCATGCCCGGCGCCGGCCGCGGCGGGCAGTTCCCCCGGCGGCCCCGCGCGGCGGCATGCAGCAGCAGCAGCAGATGGGCCGCTACCTCCCGGCTTCGGCGGCCCGCACATGGGCTCCGAGCAGGGCCAGCAGCCGCAACAGCAGCAGCAGCAGGGCGGCCCGAACCAGTTTCAACGGCATCGACGTCAACGCGCTGTCGAAGCTGCCGTCGCAGGAGCAGAAGCGCGCGCTCGGCGAGGCGCTCTACTACCCGAAGATCCACGAGCAGCAGCCGGAGCTGGCGGGCAAGATCACGGGCATGCTGCTGGAGATGGACAACAACGAGCTGCTGGGGCTGATCGGCGACGACGACGCGCTGCGCGGCAAGGTCCAGGAGGCGCTGCAGGTCTACGACGAGTGGGTCCGCAAGGAGCGCGGCGCCGAGGGGTCTTCTTCCAATGCCGAGAACGACAAGCCTGCGGCCAGCGCGGACGGCGAGAAGGCCTCGTGAAGACGCCCTCCCACCCCAAAAGCACCTTTCTGTTTTACCCTCTCTTCTTCGATGCAGCACTCTCCCCCCGTTCCGCGACGGACAGCAGCGATGATCTTATTCCGCTTTTTCCTTTCTACATGGTCTCCTCTTTCCAACGCACGCGGGACAACGCCTAGCTCTAGCTTGACAATTCCACGACGAGTCTCTGTTCTGCTTCTTAATGGAGAAACTACGCAGTGATGCCGTGCTTTGCGTGCACGTCGAGGACCTTCTGGACCTCGTCGTAGCTGCCGAGGAAGATGCCGGCGCGGTCGTGGATGCTCTCGGGACGACGGAGAGCATGCGGCGCATGCGCGAGTCGACGGCCTGGCCGCCGGCGTTTTCAAAGACGAGCGCCATGGGCGCGCACTCGTACAGGATCCGCAGCTTGCCTTTGGGCTCTTCTTGTCGCCGATACGCAAAGATGCCGCCGTAGAGCAGGGTGCGGTACGCGTCCGCGACCATGCTGCCGATGTAGCGGCCCGAGTAGGGCTTCCCGGGCTTGCCGTCCCGCGCCCGCAGCCGGGTTCTTGAGCGAGTCGCACCATTCGCGCACCGGCGCCTCCCAGTACATGCTGTTGCCCTCATTGACCGAGTAGATGGAGCGGGCGCGCGGCATGCGCATGTCGCGGTGGGTCAGGATGAACTCGCCGAGGGCGTTTGTCGAGCGTGAAGCCGTTGACGGACGCGCCGCCGGACATGGTGATGACCAGCTGCGCGGACGCGCCGACATGGTGAAGCCGGCGGCGACGAGCGCGGTGCCCGGCTGCAGCAGCGCGGCCCGCGCCGTGCCCACGTCCAGCGGCGCCTCGACCACCTCTTCCGGCAGCTTGTACACGCCGAAGATGGTCCCGACGGAGACGCCCGCGTTCCAGGTTCGACGAGCCGTCGATCGGATCGCACACGACCGCGTACCGGGCCGACGTGTTCTCCGCAAACACAATCGGCTCCTCCTCCTCCTCCGAGACCAGGAAGCGGCACTTGCCGGACGAGCGCATCGCGCTGATGAACAGGTCGTTGCCGATCACGTCCAGCTTCTTCTGCTCGTCGCCCGTCGTGTTGCTCGAGCCCGCCAGCCCGAAGAGCTTTCTCGTTGTTAGCCTTGGATCTTCATTCGCAGGCGCCGGAAGAGAGAAGCGAGAGACATACGTTGATCAGCGACGCGCGCCGGATGTAGTACGCATCGACTTGAAGGAGAACTGCAGCGCGTGGCACAGCAGCGTAAAGTCGCCCGTCGCCTCCTTGTGCTTGGTCTGCTCCTCGGTCAGGAAGCGGCTGAGCGTGACGATGTCGGTGTTGACCTGCTCGCCGCTCGCCGCCCGCTGCCGTTGCTCGCCATGTTGCTGTCTGTTTCCCCCTGTGCTCTGTTCTCTTGGTGGGGCTGAGAGTCGTGGTGTCCTGTTGCGGCCCGTGTGGTGCGTGGTGAAGCTGCTGGATGGACGCGATGTATGCACAGACGGGGAAGAAAAGACGCACGCAAAAGACTCGGCTCGGCGGCGCTGGGCGACGATGCCGCGGACCGGCACGCGCTAAACCGCCACCGGTTCTCGCCCTGCCGCGTCCTGTCCAGCGCTCGAGACGCTGCCGTTTCTTCCTCGTCCGCGCGAGCAGTCGCCGGCATCTGCCTGTCCCGCTGCGCTCGCGTTCTGGCTTCCCGCTCATCTGGCAACTCGCGCGCTGCGCGCCCAGTCTCTGTTTCTACTGTAGATGCTCCCGAACCCAGCTCTACCCCCGGTATCTCGTTTCATCCCTCTCACAGTCTACAACTACGCTTCTTTGCCACTGATCGAGCCCTGTAGAAAACCAAAGCAGAGCACACGACGGCGGCGATCCAATGGCCGAAAGCGGATGGTGGGGGTGCAGTGCCGCCGCGGGGCACGCGCGCTGCCCGTCAGCTGCGCCGCAGGCCCTGCTCGACGGCGCTGTTTGCCAGTCGTTGCAAGCGGCCGTGGCCGTGGCTCTTCCCGGGCTGCTCTTGAGTTATGTGCGCTCACAGCGGCAGGCAGGCTGCACGAGATGCGCGCAGTGCGTCGCGGCGGCGGCGGAAGACCCTTGCAGGGCAGCAGGCAGGGCCGGGCCTAGCTGCTTGCGGAGCGCCGCGCCGGGCCTCGGCGCCTGCTGCTTCACCATGTTCAGTGGCATCTTCAGCCTGCAGATCGATGTACAACTGTAAGCTTTTAAGCACCTAGACTGTGAGAGAGCACCCATAATAGAGTAGGAGGCTGTCTTGCAGAATGCTTTGAACGAGCTGTCCGGTTGCAGCGACGAGAGCGGCCGCGTGAGGCAGAAACTATCTCGTCCTGTCTTGCGTCGGGAGTTCTCGGGCGCTTTGAACGAGCCTGGGACTACTCTAATCTGGCATCGCTTTGTGCCTGAGCCGACTCGTCGGGCGCAGATGGCGACCAAATCTGAACTGTGCACCGTCGCGCGGATGATAGGCTCGGCGAGGATGCAAAGACAGCCGGTCCAGCTGGAAGCTGGCCGCCGGAGGCCCGTCCGACGGGAGACGATCCCTGCAGAGCGCTACCGCAAGAACGGGCAAGAGTAAAAGAAGTGTTGTACATGGCGCTGCGCGGAAGAAACAACGAGGATCACCGGCGAAAGGCGAGCTGGATGTCGGCGTCGCGGAACTCGACCTCGACGGTGCGCTCGTAGACGACGTCGGCGATGCGCTTGGTGCGCTCGCAGACGTCGTGGTACTTGCGCTCGCAGTCGGCGAGGATACTGGCGACGAGCTTGCGGGCGAGCGGGGCGTCGTCCGAGGAGGACGCAGACGCGGCGTCGGCCGAAAAGTGCTTGTCGACGCGGGCGCGGAGGGCGTCGACGCCCTTCTCTGACGTCCTTTGCCCGTACGCGGCCATGGTCTTTTTGAACATGGCGCGCGAGTGGCTGCTGTAGGCCTGGGGGATGGCGGTCGGCGACTGGCCCGAGGTCGCCATGAGACCTTCGATGCTCTCGACAAAGTCGAGCAGCTTGCCGAGCGGGCGCCGCACGACCGCGTTGATGTACAGCGCCTGGTGCTCCGCGAGCTCGAACATGGCCCGCGCGCGCCAGCCGATCAGGACGGCATCGCCGCGCTCGGGCACCTCGGCCATGTAGTGGTGCATGTTCTCGATCAGCAGGATGTGGTGGTTTCAGCGCTTCTTTGTCGTCCGGGTCGCTGCCTCTGGCCGGCCGTGTTGGGGCCCTCCTTGGCGATGAACTTTAAGCTGTCGAACATGGCCTTGTTTAGCCGCTCGTACGCGTCATCCAACCCATCGTGCGCGTCTCGAGCTTGTCGGCACTGTCCGCTGCCGCAGCATGCCCTCGACCACCTCGACAAAGTGGGGAATACGCGGATGAAGCCGATGACGCCGCGCCGCTTCTTGACCTTGACCTTGGTGTCCTCGATCGCGCCGCACCTGCTCGTCGATGAACTTGGGAGCCCGGCCGACTGGCGCATCCTGCAGGTGGAGCAGCACGCAGCCATGTAGTCCTGGTTGGCTTCTTCAGTGCGAGCCGCGTGCGTTCCAGCGCACACAGCACCCCTATCCACGTTTCTGTTTCGTCTGTTAGTCAGGATTGGTACAGGGAAGAAGTAGAGACTGACAGTTCAGAGAGGTTGGTGGCCCACATCGATGAACAGCTGCAGATCGGCGGCCCAGTGCCAAAGATGCCATCCATGGCGTCGGCGACGCGCTTGCTCATCTTGCGGGTCTGGCTCGACGTGCCGGCGTCCGAGAGGTCGGCAGGCGCCGCTGGTCCGGAGCGGCGGCGCCGACGCTGTCTGCAAACTCGCTGTCATCGAGCGACGAGGCGTGAAACAGGTCGACGACAAAGTTGTACTCGGACGACAGCAAATGGCGCCATCTCTTCCAGAATACCGGCAAAGGCTTCAAAGGCCACGCTTGCCCGCTCTGGGCGGTCCTCCCCCTTGTCGACGGTTGGCTTCTTGTCGAAGCCGAGGTTGGACCGGAGGCCGCGACCCATCAGCGTCTGGCTGCGCTTGACCGTTAGCCGGCGCACGCCGGAGGAAGAAGCGTCGCCGTCGGCAGAGGCAAATAGCACGGCGGCCTGCTCGTCCTGCTGGGGGGACGCGCGCGGCCCGCTTCCATATCGCGACGCTGTCGTGAACTCGCTGTGGAAGACCTGCCGGGCCGCGTTGCGGTAGCGCTGCATGGTCTCGTCCCACGTTGCGGTGTCGACGTCTCGCATGAAGAGCATCAACGCATGGTACTTCCCAGCGCCTGTCGCCTGCGTTGTGGTCGGAGACGTCCAGCGTGCGTGCGTCGCGGGTGCCGGAGCTGCGCTGCTTGATCGAGTCGTGCGTGTCTTGGAAGACCTGCGTAAAGGCCTGACCAACCTCAGCCGTCGCGCGCGCGTTGAAGTCCTCGACGGCGCGGAGGTAATTGCTTGCGGTCCTGCACGCGCGCATGTCCTCAAAGTCCGTCTTGCGCGTGAACTTGTCGGCGCGCAGCTGGGCCCGGCCTGCCAGCGCGCCGGGGTCGATCGTGCTCACGCTTGTAAAGAGTGAGCAGGCACGCCTCGACCGTCTCAAGCCCGCGCGCGTTCTGCCAGCGGCGCCGTGTGCAGGGCCCCATCTGCTGTGGATCGATGTTGATCGTGTCGATGAGCTTCTGCAGTTCTAGCTGTAACAACCGCTGGTTGGCGTCTGCACCTGCAAGCCTTGCGACTGGGCCTCGATGTACCGGATGTCGTCGTTCAAAGTGTTCAGCTGGACGCGAGTACAGCGGAGCAAACCCTCCATCTCGTCGCACTCGGCGATGGCTTTGTCAAGGGTCTTGTCGAGCGCTTGCACGCGGCTATCCTGGGTGGTCTTGGCGGCCCAGCCAGGCGCCCGCTGCCAGGCGGCTGATCTCACGGCGGCAGGTCGACTCGAGCACGTCGACCTTGCTGGCGAGAACGATTTTCTGGTCCCAGCCAAAGTCGGACAGCACGTCTTGAAAGTCGCGCTCGCGGCCCCCGCAGCACGGCCGGTCGATCTGCAGCGAGGCAAAGCACTTTGCGTACATGTCGGACCGCCGCTTGCGGCTTTTTGCGGTCTGCCGCTGATTTCTGCTGCTGCGCTGTCTGCTCGACCTCATCCGGTTCTTCGCCGGGCTCGTCGGCGGCGGTGGCTCCCTCGGGCGGCTCCAGCGCAGCTGCTGCAGAAGCGGGCGTAGGCTCGATCCGGGATTCGGCTGCTATGGGTGCAGCCTTGTCAGTTGAGACATCATCCGGCGGTCCGCCGAGGGCGTCCGACGCGGCTGGCGCAGGTTGAAAACGTTAGTGACACCTTGGCCGTCTGGCTCGCCGTCTTCTCGGCGAGAAGGCGAGCGCCGGCGCCGCCGACACGTGGCTTGAATGCGCCAAACGCAGTCCCCGCCGTCCGCCGGCGCGCCTTGAGCTTTTTGGGGCGACGTCGATGGCGCCCTGCGCCCCGCCGGTCATGGGCCCGGGGCCCCCGAGGGAACTTTTGCCGCCCGGCCTCGGGAGCGCCATCGTTTTGCGCGAGTGGTGGTGTTTTCAAAGATTTTGTCGAGAGGTGGTTTGTTTCGGTTGCGGGCTTGGATGTGCCGGCATCTCGGCAGTCTCAGCTGGAGGAGGAACCGGGAGGGAGACAGAACGGGCAGGCGACTTGGCGCTCCGGGGTGCCAGCGGTTTGGGCTCCTCGACGCTCCTCAATGGCGCGACGGCTATTAGGAAAGTCTCGTCTAGGGGAGGGCGCCGCCTTTTCGGGCAGGCGGATAGGGCGTGACGCCGGGGTGGTCGGACCCATTCCTGCGACACCGGGGCGTCTGGAAGATTCCGGGCCTTTGCGCGCGGCGAGGTTTCGGGGCCGCCAGCGTTAAAGGTGCAACGGGTTTGCGACGGCGCAGGCGCAGGCGCGTCTGCCGTCGTGTTTTTTGCGTCCCGTCGAGGCAGAAACTGTAAAACGGCCTGATCTGCTCTGGTTCGACCGCAGACAGGTTTGGGAGTGCGAGGACTGAGGCGTCAGCTTGGAGGTGCTCGGCCCAGGCGAGGCTATGGGGGCGGGAGGGGAGGTGCTCTGAGCTGCCCCCTGCGGGCGCTGATACTGTAGCTGCCTGCCACAACTCTGTCGGTTCAAGGCGCAGGCAGTTTGGGCTTGTAGGGCGAGGCGGCAGACACCTTGGGGGTGGCGCAGTGGCGAGGGGGGACGCTGTCCGATGGAAGAGTGAAGCAAACCCCCTTTTCTTTCCGATTGTTTCGCCAGAGGGGTGGACGGACGAAAGCGCCGCCGGCAGAGGGGCATGACGGGCGGCGCGGGCGGCGATACCCGGTAACGGCTCCTGGACGGCGCCCGGGTTGGGGGGTTTTCCGGCGCGGGTCGCTCCCAGGATATGCGCGCCCCTGAGATTCTCCAAAGCCGATGAGCCCCCCGGGACGCTGCCCTTTGTGTACTTGCGGTAGATCTTGACGAGGCTCGGGTTTGTAAAGCCCTTTTCGGGGGCGGTGTTTGCCTTCCAGAAGTAGGGCTTCTGCATGGTGATGGGAAGCCGGCGGCGGTGGCGTTGGTGGGCCTTTGTGACCTCGTCGGGGGTCTGCACAGGTGCGGGTTTTGGGAAAAGGTCTCGATGGCGCGCAGGTCCTCGAGGGGCCCCAGGATTTGCCGATCTGGAAGTTTCCCGTCCGAATTTTTCTCCCTGGCCTTGGGGCATCCACACAGGGCCCCGGAGCTCTGACGGCGACGATGATGGCGCGCTGCTTGCGGGGTTTGTCGGGTTCCCTGCCTGCCGGGGGCGGCTCGGACGGGTAGCTTGCCATTTTTCCTCAAAGCGCGGACGTGGGTGATGTAGTCTGCAGGAAGCCGCCGGCGTCGTCCTTTTTGCAAGCAGCTGCTGATGATGCGCCGTTTTGTCCTCTTCATACTTTTCGCGCTGCTCTGCGCGGGGGGCCATTGCGGTGTTCTACGCGTGTCGGCACTCAGCTCCAGGCGTCGTCGCCGCGCTCCCGGATGTCCCCGGGACAAAGATAGGATTGTCTCCCCAGGATTAGTCGAGCGGATGCCGGAAAGAACGCGGCAGTCCCGTTGCGGCGCCTCTGATCCGCGTGACAACCGTCGTCGTGCAGTCGGGCTCCCACTCGTGGTCGCAGTCGTGGTATAAAAACAAGAAGCAGCGGCCAATCTTCTCCGCAATATCGTTTCCCATCCAACCTGCCATCACGTGTTGGCTGTTGTCTCGACGGAATCAACAGCTGTATGATACCTTGGACGACTGGCCGATCCCCCCCCTTACAGGGCCCCTTTGGAAGGGACCCGGGGGATAAAGGGTGAAAAAAAACCCAGTGAAAAACAACGCCAAAAAAGGGGGAAAAAAATGGTTATGCATAAACGGATGCAAATTTTGGGCTGCCAAAGACCCCCCTCGGATCAGTCCTCGAACTTGATACCCTTGGCGCAGTGTCCCATTGGGCCCCCCGGTAGCTGCCGCGCTTGCCCTTGTTCTTCTCCTTTGGGAAATTTCTTGCCGCGCACGACGCTGAGCTTCTGGTTGGCGCGGGTCGGCGTATCGTACGAGACGTACTCGTTGGAAAGCGAAGCGAGGGTCGACCCCGATGCCCTCTGTGATGCGGCTGAAGGGCAGCGTTTGCCTTTTTGACCCCTCTTGGTTGCTTTTCCCCGCCGTCGGGGGCGAAGCCGTGACTGTGCTCGTGAAAGGCAAAAATGGGGTCATCGGCGGGGCTGGGACCGCTTGCGCTTGCTGCCCGCCCGGGCTGCTTTTGGCCTCGAAGGCCTTTTTGACAGGCTTCTTGGCTTTCTGGTCCGATCTGAGTCCGAGTCTGAGTCGGAGTTAGAGTCTGACTCCGAGCTAGAGTCTGATTCTGAGCTCGAGTCTGATTCTGACTTGGGGTCAGAGCTCGAGACCGAATCGCTGGAAGCAGACGAAAGAGGCAGAGCTAGACGCGGCTGCGGGAGCCCCGGCGCTGCTATCGCTGTCACTTTCGCTGCTGGACGAGACGAGTCGGACGGCGAGCCCTTTGAGTTTTGCTGGTTGCGACGACCTTTGCGGACTTGGGGAGAGCGGCCTTGGCTGCGGTCTGAGCCGCGTTCGACAGCTGAGTCCACTGTCGCCGTCGCTTTCAACTGTCATCGCTGCTGTCGTCCTCCTATGAGTCGCGTCGCTGTCGCTGTCGTCGTCAGAAAGGGCCGGGAGCGCCACCTTGGGCGGGGTTTATTGTCGAAGACGTGTCGGAGCCGCTGTCGAGAGTCTGCACGGCCGCCTCTTGCTTTTGAAAGGGGTTGGCGGTCTTTTCCGTCTTCACAGGTGTGTCGTCGCTGCTCTCGCTGCTTTCCTCCCCCTCGTCCCCCGTCCCCCGTCCTCGTCCCCCGTCCTCCTCATCTCGAGTCATCCCGTCCGGAGTCCTCGTCGCTCGAAACGCTTTTACGAATCGCTCGAACTGTCGTCGTCGCGCTGGCGTCGGCAGCAGGCTTGGCGCCGCCATGGAGACATCACTGTCCGCGCCGATGATGACCTTCGCTCGTGGCGCACCCGGGCCCAAACACCTTGGGGTCCGGCACCGGGGCGGCGGAGGTGACGCGATCCGGAAAAGGCCCGGCCTGCCACTCGTGGTAGAGAGAAACAGGTCGGTCCCTGCCCCGAAAAAGCCCTTCCAGACGCTGACGTGGAAGCCGGCGCTCGGGTTTGGGGGCCGCGCATGCCGTGGCGGGGCCGACAAACCTGAAGTCTGTGAGGGAAATCGTGGACAGGTCCAGCAAAGCTCCGGCTTCCGCCAAACCCCGGGCGCCCTTTCCGCTGTAAAAGCGTCTTTTCTTTGCATGGCCCGGTTTCGGGATCTTGGGCTTCGGCGGATCGACGCCCACCTGCCCGCCCTTTTTGGTGCCTCTTCACGCCGGCGATGCGCGCCTGTGCGGCCTTGTTGCCTTGGGATTTCCTTGCCGACGCTTCTTGCCCACCCTTTCCGCTTTGTTCGGGATGACGCTACGAGTGGTTGGGGGAGTATAATGACCCGGGTGGCACTGAAAGGAAAAAGGGACAGCCACCTTGGGTGAAGCTGTCTCAACTTTTCAAAAAAAAAAAAAAATCCTAAAGACGCGTGCGCGCGGCTCCAAACGCCGGACGAGCTCCGACGCCGCAGCCAACATGATTAAACCAGCCGCGTCCACACCTTGCTTTAGGCAGCCGAGCATTTGCTTTGACATTTGAGAGGTTCCTAGAGTTTAGGGAATCGGTGGATTTCAAATAAGCGGTCGTCCTCGCGTGTATGCGCGGGCGGCCGCCACGACTCAACCCAGGTCGCGTGACTTCCGCGGCGGTAACGAGATGGCCTCTCTTCCGACCGGCGAACGGCCCGTCGCAGGCATATGACGGATGGTAGCGAGCAGCAGAGCATCACGAGTAGAGAGCACGGAACAAAAAGTACAGAGGACGGACTGCATTCTGAGTCGGGGCTCATGATGAAACGCGAGAGCTGCCTCCGTAACAAGAGCGAGAAAGAAGAGCAAAGAAGAGTCGCGAGAGAAAGAAGGGAAAAGACTGTGTCGAGTCGCTGTCGAACCGCGAGACCCGCTGGCCGTGGGATAGATTGAAATGGCCGAGCCTGAAAGGAATGAGAAAAGAATGAGTTCGTGGATTCGTAGGGACCGTACCGTGTGGATCGTCGAGGCCGTGCAGTCATCGCTTCTAGATCAGGCCATCACGTCATCAAACGCAAAGGCATGGTCGCCGTCAACAGGCGCCGCAGTCGGAGTAAAGGAGCCTATTGTTGATCGCCACCAGGGTCATGGCCTCGAGGATGCTGCGGCGCGTGGGTCGTTGATCGCGTCAATCACCATCTGGCGGCGGAAATAGGCGATGCGCGCGTGGCAGACTCGTACGGCCGTGCGCGGTGCGGTGATCTTGCGCGCGCAGGCGGTGCAAGGCGCGCGTTCGAAAAGCGACGGTCAAACGTGGCCGCGTACTCCTGACGCCCGTGAGCGCGGTGGACAAAGGCCAGCGGGCGCGAGTGCCACCATGAAGGCGTTGCATCGTGTTGGCGTTGAGCAGCGCCGGCTCGCTGTAGGACGCGAGAGCCAGCTGCTCCGCACCGGCAGGCGCGGGTAGGTCGTAGCGTCCACCAGAGCGCGCTCGGCACCGGCTGCGGCGGCGGCGGCGGCGTCTGCGGCGTGGTCGTGGTAGTCATCGCCACGTGCCGCTGTCCGGCTGTGACGAGGCCGACAGTGGGTGGCGCCCTGGTGCGCCAGCGGAGACTCACTGATTGGCGGCCGCGATAGATGTCCGGCGCGCTCGTGGCTATATATCGGCGCCGGTGCCGACGGCGCAAGCTGAACCGGCTCGACATGTTGCTTGTTGTCGTCTTGATCGTGGTAAGTCGTCGTTATTGTTGTCGTTTGCCGCCGGCGTCGGTGGGTTTCTCGAGTAGCAATGACGTAGTCGTGGTGACGGAAAAAGAAAAGAAAGGTGAGGGGAGCGGCAAGAGTGCGCCAAGCGTCCACCGCCCGTCGAGCACACAGAAAAGTAGGTGGCTGGTGCCAGCTGCGAAAAGGATGGCTGGTGATGCGCTGTCTTTCACGGCGCGCCGCCCCTCTTATGAGCCGCTCGCCGGGAAGGCGGGAATTCCACGGTGGAATGCATGCCGTCTCCTGCTCTCTGTCCGCGTCCATGATTAGGTATCAGAGTCGATAAGAAGAGCAGGACCGTAGTAGGTCCTTTCGTAGCCCGTCGTCTCAATGTCTGTCGTTCTGCCGAGATGTCGAGCAAAAAGGTACGAGTAGAGGCGACAGGCGAGTGGTGCTCGACTTTCACTGCTGCAGTCTGGCAACACGCCGCCCCCTTTCTCCAGCCATGCGTACGCTCCCCCAAGGCCCGCTGCGGTCGCTGTGGCCCTTGGGAAAGACAGGGTGTTTGGCCCTGCACGGCCAGCGTCCGTGCCCCATTGCCCCCTGTCGTTGGAGTGCCGCAGCGGTCTTTGCTGTTCTCAGTACTTTGAGATATACAACCGCATCACTGCCTTTAAGACCTCGTCATCGAGATCATGAAATCATTCGAAGCGGTATCTGCCCATAAAAACCCGTGAGCACGGACGGGGGAGGGAGAGACTCAGCCGTTCGTGCCCGGGACGCTGACACGCTGAGCGTGTTCAAACACGCCTCTCGACCATTGCCGCGGTTCATTAAACCCAGACTGTCCACGTATCCGTAAAATTTGGAGTAGTGCAAGCCGCGTCAATGCGTGGTTAAAGACCTCGACGCAGAAAGAAAGCTGACCCCTTTGACAGCGCGAGAGCCGGCGAGGTCGTCGCGGCACGGGGGGCCCACAGCAAAAAAAAAAACAACCAATCAGGGGGCGCGCTTTTCAATCAATGAGCGGAAAGCCCGATCCCCAGCCGGAGAAACAGTCGGGCCGGGCCAGAGCCCAGCGAGAGTTTCCGCCAACATCATCACATTCGCCTCTTTGCCGAACCGCCACCGGCCCTTTCGACCTCCCCCCTTTCGCATGGGCGCTTGACAGCAGTGCTCCGCTCGACACCCAAATGCTCTAAACGGCAGCCCCCCACCGCCCAGCGCCTCGGCCAGGCCTCGCGGCCGGCGCAGCCCTGACCTGCGCCGCCCCCGAGGGCGCAATGTCCGCCCCCGCCGCCGCCGCCGGCCAGCCGCAGCAGCTGCAGCGCCAGCCGCGGCGGTCCATGGCCACCGTCCAGGAGGGCACCCCGAAGCGCGTCTACGGCGGCCTCAAGGACCAGGACCGCATCTTCACCAACTGTACGGCCACCACGGCGCCGACCTGAAGAGCGCCAGAAGTACGGCGACTGGCACAAGACCAAGGAGATTCTCCTCAAGGGTCACGACGGGTTTTTGTCTTTGTTTCTGCAAGGAGATATAGAAACCTTAGAGACTGACAGCGACAAAGCATCATCAATGAAATCCAGGCGTCCGGGCTTCGCGGGCCGCGGTGGCGCCGGCTTTTCGCCTCGGGGCTCAATGGTCGTTCATGAACACAAAGGACTGGGACCAGGACACGAAGCCGCGCTACCTGGTCGTCAACGCAGACGAGGGCGAGCCCGGGACGTGCAAGGACCGCGAGATCATGCGCAAGGACCCGCACAAGCTGATCGAGGGCTGCCTGGTCGCCGGCCGCGCCATGAACTGCACCGCCGCGTACATCTACATCCGCGCGAGTTACTACCACGAGGCCCCAGCGTGCAGCGCGCGATCCAGGAGGCCTACCAGGCCGGCCTGAATCGGCAAGAACGCGTGCGGTTCTGGCTACGACTTTGACATCTACCTGCACCGCGGCATGGGCGCCTACGTCTTGCGGCGAGGAGACGTCGCTGATCGAGTCGCTCGAGGGCAAGCCCGGTAAGCCGCGCCTGAAGCCGCCGTTCCCCGCCGCCGTCGGTGTTTTTCGGCTGCCCGTCGACCGTCCGCCAACGTGGAGACGATCGGGGGTCGCGCCCACCATCTGCCGCCGCGGCGGCGACTGGTTTCGCCGGCTTCGGCCGCGAGCGCAACGCCGGCACCAAGCTCTTCTGCATCTCCGGCCACGTCAACCACCCGGCCACGGTCGAGGGGGAGATGTCGATCCCGCTGCGCGAGCTCATCGACAAGCACTGCGGCGGCGTCCGCGGCGGCTGGGACAACTGCTCGCCATCATCCCCGGCGGGGGTTTTCCCCGACCCCGATCCTGCCCAAGAGCATCTGCGACGACGTGCTGATGGACTTTGACGCCTCAAGAACGCCCAGTCCGGTCTCGGCACAGCAGCCGTGATCGTCATGGGCAAGTCCGACCGACGTGTCGCGGCCATCGCCCGCCTCAGCAAGTTCTACCGCCACGAGTCCTGCGGCCAGTGCACGCCCTGCCGCGAGGGCTCCAAGTGGAACCGAGCAGATGATGGAGCGCTTCCTCGAGGGCAAGGCCGCACGCGCGAGATCGACATGCTGCAGGAGCTCACCAAGCAGGTCGAGGGCCACAACCATCTGCGCCCTCGGCGAGGCCTTTGCCTGGCCCATCCAGGGCCCTCATCCGCCACTTCCGCCCCGAGATCGAGAAGAAGATGGCCGACTACCAGGCCCGCGTCGGCGCCCCCGCCTTTGCCGGCGGCTGGGCCCCCGACAAACCCCAAAGAACGGCGGCCTGATCTCCCCCGGCCATAGTTTTCTGCTGTCTGGTCGGCTGAGACTGAACTCTTCTGCCAACGGGCCTCCGGCGGCCAGCTTCCAGCTGGGACCGGCTCACGGTCTCCCCTTGTGGCCTAATTCTCGTTTGGCTGGGGAGACACACGATCCGCTTCTTTTTTTTCCTTTGTCGGTGTCGTGCCACACTACACAGCATGTAAAGAACCCGAGCGTTTTTTCCCTCTTCACACGCCCGATCATGCCACGCGTTGTTTTGCTCATTGCTGCTGCGAGCACGCTCTCCACTGTTCGCTCTCTTACAGTCTTGAGCCCGTCAAAGATGCACGACCTGTCCTTTTGGATAGAAAAGAGGTCACAAGATTTGCCTCCGAGTCAGGAGCGAGGGAACGTATTGATTCTGCAACAGTAATGGCGCCGTGCTGATAGCTTGTCCTGCTCGAACGTCTCACTGCTGTAGACGTCGACAGCCGGCCACTTCGCTGCGGGCTTTCTTACTGCAGGCTTCTCTGCCGCGGGTCTTGGAGGACCGCCTTCTTCCCGCAACCGGACAGGAGTTGTCTTCGTCATGAGGTACGCCTCTTGCTGGCCTGCCACGTGGCGTCCCCGTTGGCACCAGTTGCAGCCCTTGGATGCAGACGCACCGGCCGAGCAACAAGCCTCGTAGGATCTGGGCAACTCTAGGCAGAAATCTCGTCGAGAAGGGCCGGAGCACAGACGGGAGACGAAGAGCTTCGTCACCACGTTGTCGGCCATTTGGATGCCGGCGGTGCATCAGGACTGCTTCCCGTCAGCGATAGGCGACACGCGAGTCGAGATGGAGCGCGGGAGCTACTTACCCACCAACGAGCTCGCGGATATGCTGCTCCAGCTCGCTGATACTCAAGGGTTATTGCTCAGTGACTCCTCAGCGAAAGCCCGAAGGTTCAAAAGGGTCATGGTCTCATGGAACTTGAGAGGCATAGCCGATATCGTCGAGATGTCGTCTAGTGATCGAATCTCAACAATGGTGAACAGGGAGAGGAAGGAGGAGCAGGACAAGGAGACGACGCGAGGAGGGCTATGTGAACGGCAAGCTTCGAGAAGGAGGTTGATCGTTCGGAGGAAGCAAAGGTGCCTGCTTTCACCACGTGCTGAACAGAAGCGCAGTTTGCCTGAGCTGGTATGATCCCGCTTCTCCATTCAGCACGATCGTGTCGGTCGGCGGTCATGGCGCTGTTCGAAACGTTGGGGGCCGCGGGACAGCAGGGACAAGGGACTGGGACAGACAACGGACGGGAGAGTGTAGAACGACGGGTCAGGATCAATAGAATGGATGCCGCGCACCGACAATGGTCAGCGACTGATCGATGCTCACGAAACGTCAGTAGCTGATGGCTGGAGTCCCAAGCTGCCTGTTGCGTGCAGGATCAGGTTGGCCAGCATCCCATTCAGGATCCTTTGCAGTCAGCCGTCCTGATGTTGCATGATGACGGTCAGGACGCGGGAGCACATAGAGATCAGTAGGGGAAGGGAAAAATAGGGTATGCGTCATTTTTCATCGTCGAGCTCGTGCACAGACGAACAGCTCCAGCCAAGTAGGTCCAGTGGCGCGCGAGAGAAGAAGCAGATTCAACCGAGACAGATGCTGGAGAAACTCTTCCTGGTCGATGCAGCCGTCGTCGTCGAGGTCGAACTCGTCGATCATGGCCTGCAGCTCGGCCTCTTGCAGGCCCTCGCCCAGCTCGCGGGCGACGCGGCGCAGGTCGTCGAGGCTGATCTTGCCCTTGCCGTCGGCGTCAAAGAGAGCAAATGCGCGCAGAATCTCCTCGCGCGGGTCGCGGGCCAGGATGCGCGCGGCCATGAGGTACTGAAACGAAGCCAGCGGGAGTAGCAGCTTGCTGTGCTGGTAGCCCTGCGGCTGGCTGCCGGCGCGCGCGGCGCTACTGACGCCGTACGTCTGCAGCAGGCCGAGGATCTCGCTTTTGGGGACCTCGAAGCCGAGCGCCTTCATCGCCACCTTGAGCTCGTGTAGTCGATCCGCTCGTCCTTGTCGAGGTCAAAGAGAGTAAAGGCCTGCGCCACCTCCTCGCGCTGCTCCTCGGTCAGCTGCGCCAGCTGCGCCGGACCCTCGCGCTCCAGCCGCTGACGCTCCGCACTGACAGCGCCGCTGATGTCTGCTGGTTGCCGCCGCCTGCTGCTGCTGCGCCGGCCAGTGACCGGTCTGCCAGCTTCGACACGTTGCCGCCGTAGTGCTGCTGCGGCCGCCCCTGGAACGCCGGCGTGGTCATATTGAATCAAAGACCGCCGAAGGAGTCGAGACGCCTGCCGGGTCCAGTACCTGCCTGCTGCGAGGCTCCAGTATTTGCTCTCCGTGAGTCGCCGGTGTCTGCCAGCTGCAAGGCGGCGGTGTTCACGTGCTGCAGCTCGCGAGTATCTGCCTGCTGAAAGCTGCCAGTATTTGCCGTTTGCACGTCGCCGGTATCCGCAAGCTGCAACTCGCGTGACTCCAAGCGACGCTGAGCCTCTGTGACTCTTCTTCTTTTAAAGAAGCAAATGTCTTGTGCCGAGCGAGCAGGGCAAGCGACTCGCAGGCCCGACGACAACAGACGCGTCAGGAATGCGCGCGGGACGCGACGCGACAAGAGCTCGGGGACGACACCCCTGTTTCATCCAAGGTCCTTTTACTGTCTTGATGCCCCAAAGCCAGCTCAGAAAGGGCCACCCACACGGCACCATGCAGTAAAACAACAGGCCGCGACACGCTAGGACGGGCTGCAGCAGACTCGGAAAGCGTGAGTGAGTGAGCGAGGCTGGGGAAGCTCTGCGCCTCCCGTCACCACGTCGGCCTCTCTCTCTCTCGCGCGTGCATTACACCTCTCCCGCACGGCCTTTTCCCACCCGTCGCGCATCATTGCCATCACCAGCTGCACCCGCCACGCCGCGGCCGGTGCTCCACAGACGAGCAGCATCCGTCTGGCAGACGCTGACGCGCCGCCGACCGCTGGCGACACGGTGCGCAGACTTTGAGCGCGTGCTCGCCGCGCGCGTCCTTGTCCTGTCGCGCGCGAGAGCTCCGACCTCAACCCCGACGCTCGACGAGCGGCTGCGACGATGAGCTTCGGCAACTCTGGCTTCGGCGGCTTCGGCTCCAATAACAACAACAACGCCTCCAACAATACCGGCGGCGGTCTCTTTGGATCCGCGAACACGGGCGGCTCAGCTTTTGGCAGCAACACCGGCGGAGGTAAGCTCCCTAAGAGTCATACTCGGCGCGTCCACGGCAGAGGCAGCATCGCAGGTCATGTGCACGCGTGCACCGTGATGCCCTGCCTGCTGCTGTGACGCGTCTTCTGTTTTCCCCTGCCCTTTTATTGTCTTTCCCTCGCCTCTTCGCATTGTCTTTTCTCGTCAATACGCGCAAACTGCGAGAAATGGCTGGCCGACGGCTCAATGTTTGACTAACGGCATGGCAGGCTTCGGCGCTCCAGCCTTTGGCAACGCAACAACGCAGCCACCGCAAACGCCGGAGGAGCAGTCTCTTTGGCGGCAGCAAACACCGCTGGTGGCTCAGGCTTCGGCTCCACCACCGGAGGTCAGTCACTCCGATCCAACAGCACTTACACACGGCTAAGAAAGTCTCAAGGCTTCGGCAGCAACACCACCGCCGCAAACAACAGCACCGGTTTTGGCGCAAACAGACCGCCAGCGGTTTCGGCGCCCCGGCTTCCGGCGGCGGTCTCTTCGGCTCTACGAATCAGCAGTCCAGCGGCAGCCCCTTCTCCGGCTTTGGCTCTGCAAACAACACCTCAGGCGGCATGTTCGGCGCCGCGAATAACAACAACACCACCTCGGGCTTCGGCTCCAATCCCAGCGGAGGCAACCTCTTCGGCGGCGGCAACAATGCCAATGCCAGCACCGGCTTTGGCTCGACCTCGACCGGCACCGGAGGCGGCATCTTCGGCAACTCTGGCGCTCAGAACACTGGCTTCGGTGGCGCCGCCGCTCCCGCCGGCCAGAACAATGGCACCGGCGCGACGCCCTTCACGCCCCACGTCGAGACCGAAGCCTCGGGCGGCCGCTCCAACTACCAGAGCAAAAACCTGCATGCCGCCCTACCAGAACTTTTCATTTGAAGAGCTGCGCACGGCAGACTACCAGCAGGGCCGCCAGTGGGCCAACCAGAGCGGCCAGCCCGGTGCCTTTGGCTCCGGCTCCGGCTTTGGCCAGGGCTTCAACAACACTTCTCCCAAATTTACCGGCGCCGCCTCTACCGGCCTCTTTGGCAACACAACAACACCGGCACCACCACCGGCTTTGGCTCCACCTCTGGCGGCTTTGGCTCGTCAAACACCGGCCTGTTCGGCAGCAACACAGCCAACGCCAACAAGCCCGCCGGCCTGTTTGGCAGCACGCCCGCTCCCGCCACGGCGGCTTCGGCTCCACCCAGCCCGCCACCTCTGCCTTTGGCGCCGCTAACAATTCCACTGGTCTGTTCGGGTCCGCCGCGCAGAAGCCTGGCGGCGTCTTTGGCAGCACCGGCACCCAGAACACCGGCTTCGGTGGCACCGCCGCCACCCCGAGTCCCTTTGGCTCGACCACGGCCAACTCTGGTGGTGGCCTCTCGGCAACCAGAACAACACCACCAACACGACCTCTGCCTTTGGCGCCCCTCAAAACACGCAGACCTCGGGCGCCTTTGGCTTCAACAACAACGCCAACAACCAGCAGCAGCAGCAGCAGCAGCAGCCGGCTCAGTCCTGGCGGCCTCTTTGGCAACTCCCCCTTTGGCCAGCAGAACAAACAATGCTGCAAAGCCGTTCGGGGCACCTGCCAGCGGCTCGCTGTTTGGCTCCGGGCAGACAAACACAAACACCACGGGCGGACTGTTCGGTAAAAACGTCCAACACCGCAAACAATGGTCTCTTCGGGCCAAAGCCTGCCACGACTGGCGGCCTCTTTGGCAACCAGCCCGCGCAAAACACTTCTACCGGTCTCTTTGGCAACGCGCAGCAGAACCAGGCCAACGCGGCCAGCCCCTTTGGCAGCACCGCCAACAAGGGTCTGTTCGGGTCTACGCCTGCCGCGGGCAACGGATCTGGTGGATTGTTCAACATGGGCGGCGCGACCGGCCAGACAAACTCGAGCTCCCCCTTCGGCGGCGGCGCGTCAAACTTGCAGCAGTCTCAGCAGCAAACAGTCTCAGCAACAGCAGCAGCAGCAAGTGCAGCAGCCCCAGCAGCAGCAGTCTCTGTTCGGCAACGGTCTCTTTGGCAACTCGATCGTCGGGCAGTCACCCCAGCAGAATCAGTACCTGACCGCGTCCATGCTGCAGTCGCCGTACGGCAACGAGGGCCTGTTCACTGGGCTCGCCACCCCGCAGCAGAGCGTCGGCCCGCTCGCCACCCCGCTGTCGAGCAGCCAAAAGGCGCGCAAGCCGACGCCCCTGGCCCAGTGGAAGATCAACCCTTCTGCCTCGACCCGCTTGACCACCCGCAGAAGCGCACCGGCAGTCTCTCGGGCAGCTTTGGCTTCAGCTACTCCACCTACGGCACCCCAGGCAGCGCCGTCGGCACGCCCATCCAAGGCGGTGCCGGCCTCTTGGAAGCAGCACCCGCGCCCTGAGCCGCAGCCTCTCTGCCAGCAACCTGCGCACCTCTGTCGGCAGCAGCGAGAGCCTGCTGAACCCAGACGCTTTCACCGTCGGCTCGCGCTCCTACCGTGCGTCGGGTAGCATGAAGAAGCTCAACATCAACCGCAGCCTGCGCACTGACCTGTTCACCGCGCCCATCGACAGCCTTCGTGCCAGCCCGCTGAAGAAGACGGTCAGCTTCGACAAGGAACGACGCCGCTGGTGACAACAGCATGGCCCTCGTCCGTACTGAGACCTTTGAAGACGCTGAGGAAGAGCCGGCCAACGGTCTCCTTCGCTCCTCGCCTTCAGCGCGTCAAGCCCGCGCCGACGCAGCTGCAGCCGCCGCAGCCGCCGTCGCCGCTCAATCGTCCCAAGCTCAGACTACTACACGCGGCAACGAGCTCGCGGTGGTGCCGGAGAACGGCGCGGCTGCGCAGGGTGCATCCGCCTCCGGCCCTGCCTACACCAGCCAGGTCGACAAGGAGCCCGGCGAGTACTACACCAAGCCCGCCCTCTCCGTCATCGAGACCATGAGCCGCGAGGAAAAAGCGTCGATGAAAGACTTTGTCGTCGGCCGCGAGCACACCGGTGAGGTGCGCTTCTTCCAGGTCGACCTCAACAAAGTGCCGCTGTCAGAGATCATCGGCAACATTGTCGTCATCGACCGCCGCTCCGTCAGCGTTTACGCCGACACATCCAAGAAGCCGGCCGAGGGCAACGGGCTCAATGTTCCGGCGCAGATCACGCTCGACAACTCGTACCCGCGCGCCCGCGCCGGCCGCGACCCTGTCTTTGAGCGCCACGGCCCGCGCTTCGACAAGCACATCCAGCGGTTGAAGCGCATGCCCGACACCGAGTTTGTCGACTACCGGGCCGACCGCGGGCAGTGGATCTTCAACGTCAAGCATTTTTCGACCTACGCGCTCGACTACCTCGAGGACGACTACGACGACGACGACGAGGCCGATTTCCTGCCGCACAGTATGCACAGCCCTTCCCCTGCACGCTTCGCCGACGGAGACTTTTATCCTGACCGTTCTGGCCAGAGCTCCCTCGGCCAGTCTGCCGGCGTTGACGACACTTTTGACTTTCGCGGCGGCTCCACGCTGCCGGGCGCCTTTTCCCAGGAGCCCATCCGCGGACTGTCCGTCAACTCCCGCGCCGCTGTGCAGCACGAGGACCAGTCGATGGTCGCCTTGACGGTGTCGTGGATGAACCGTCTGAAGCTGTCGTCCCTGATATTAGCCTCGGCCGCTCCACCGTACGTGCTCCGGCTACGTTTGACGACGGTCCATCCATGTTCGATGACGCTCCGTCGATGCTCAACGACGCTTCCCGTGCATACGCCGGCACGCCGCGGAAGAACCTCACCGCCGTCGACGACTGGGCGACGCAGCTGCAGCGCACGTTGAGCCCGAAGAAGCAGGATCGCCAGGCGCTGCGCGACCTGCAGGATGACCTCGCCCACCCTCTGCCCGACCTCGACAGTCCCATCAAGAAAGCGGCACCCGACGCCCCTTTCACGTCGACCCTGGACGTCATGAATTCTCTCTTCGGCGACGCCAAGCGCAAGAAGCAGTCTTCTGCCGCTCCCCTGCAGGTCTGATCACCTCTTTTCTTCGCGTTCTTTCCCCGACATCTCATCCACTTGCTTTTTCTCAGAGCACCAACCATCACCGCACCGTCGTCTGAGCCGCTCTTCCTCCTCATCCATGCATACATAGCCTCAATGGACTTGTGCTGAATCTCTTCTTTGCAGTTGCCTTTTTCCAAGCGCCACGTCTCTTCCAACACCGCACAGACGAGCCGGCAGCGGATGCCGCCCCGACAGAAACCGCTGCGGCAGAGCCGACCCCCGTCTCAGATGTGAGTGCCCGCTATTTGATCGTCGATGCAGACAGTCACTGACGCGACTTCAAGTTCGGTCTGACGGTGCTTGCAAATCTACGGGCAGCCAGCCATGTTGAGACGAGCAGCGGCGCGCCACGTGCCGAGCTCAGCAGCGACTTTACCTTTGCCAGTCTTCTGGTCAACCCGCCTGCGAGCCTGGATCTGCCCGCAAGCGAGGAAAAGCTGGTCTGGCAGCTCGCCGCCATCCTCTTTGACGGTGGCGAGTCGAAAGAGTCCCACCTGTCAGCCTTTTGGCAGACGCTCGTGCAGGAAGAAGCCGCCAAGTCTGCTCGAGAGGCAACGTCGGTGGAGGGAAAGGCTCTGGCGTTGCTCTCTGCCAACAAGCTGGCCGAGGCAACTGATCTCCTCAAGAGCAGCGGCAGCTTTCGCCTCGCTGCAATGATCTCGCAGCTGAGCGTGGCTGGAGATGACATCAAAGACGCGATGCAGGCGCAGCTGCAGGCCTGGCTCGATAACGACACACTCGCCGAGATTCCTGTCCGCACCCGCGCTCTGTACGAAGTGCTGGCTGGGAACGTCGCCCTCTCGAAAGGCAAAGCCACAGGCGGCGCTGAAAACCGTACGGCTTCGTTCCGCTTGCTGAGCTGCTGGGATTCTCCTGGCGGCAGATGTTTGGCCTGCAGATGTGGTTCGGCAAGCCATCCGGTGCGACCGTCGAGGCTGCGGTATCGGCGTACAGCAACGACGTGACGCAGCGGGCCAAGTCGTTCCCACGCCGTGGTTCGTCGAGCAGAGCAACATCGACACCGGCGACGGTCGGCGGGACCTGCTGTGGCGGCTGCTGCAGCTGCACCTGGCGCGCACGCAGTCCGAGTTCATGGACGCCGAAGACATTGTCAGCACCGGAAACGCCAGCTACGACGCCTCTGACGCGCACCTTTCCTTTGAGCTCTACCACACGTTGCACGCCCGGCAGCTCACCAACTTTGCTGGGTCTTCCGGAGAAGGGCACCAGCAGGCAGACCAGCTGGCGCACCGCTTGATCGACCAGCTGCGCCCTCACACGGATCGCCTTGTCGATGCCGTCTTTGTGGCGACGCACCTCAGCGAGACGACCGCCCGGGAGGACACCATCCGCAGCTTGCTGGAACGCCACGCAGGCGCCATCGGCGAAAACTGGATGTCGTCGCCCGTCTTTGCGTCTCTGCGCGACGAGCTGCGCGTGCCTGAAAGCTGGCTGTGGCTCGCCAAAGCGCAGCACGCCAAGACGGTGCTGCACGACGACTTTCGCAACGTTCGTTACCTGCTGCTCGCTGGTCAGTTGTCCTCAGCACACGAGGTGTTTTGCACCGTGGTCGCCCCGCGCGCGATTATCGAAGAAGACATGGCCGGGCTGAAGGAGCTGCTCACTGCGCTGGAGCAAGGCCCGTCCGGCGTGCCTGCAGCGTGGAGCACCGGCGGCGCGCTCTTCCGCGAGTACGTGTCTGTGCTGGATCTGCCGACGGCCAAGCCGGAGCGCCGCGCGCGTGCCCGCGCCCTCGCCGCGCGGCTGCCGGCCCCCGACGGCGACAACATGAGCGTCGAGCAGCGCGCGGGCTGGTGGGAGATGCAGACGGTGTTGCAGCGCATCATGCTCGGCAGCGGCGGCGGCGTCGACGGCGACGGTTTGTCCTCTACGCTGTTCACCGGGCACGAAGACGTTGCGGTCGACGAAGCCGTCCTGTCTGCGCAGCGCCTGAGCGAGGCGTACTACACCCGCCTCGGTGTCGCCGTGTGAGCTTGTCGTGTTTTTATAATACAACTTCAAAGAAAGCATCGTTTTCAGACCGTTCTGCTGTGACAATATCAAGTATGCTTTTGCCTATCAACAAGTCCCCCGAGTAAAGACAAGACACTAGCGCCTCTTGCTGGCGATGGCGAGGTTGCTGCGCGCAGTAGTAGCGAGGCGGTGCACGCCGGAGCGCTTCTCCCACAGCGCGCTGCGGCCCTCGACGATGCGCACAATCTCGTCGGCGAAGCGCTTTGCAAACGGCGCGGTCCCGCCGCGGCCGCGCGCGACTGCGTCCAGGATCCAGGCCACCGCGGCCCGCCGCCGCTGCCGCAGCCCGAGCGGCTGCGGCACCTGCAGCGCGACGCCGCCGCCGGCCATCCCGCGCAGGCTACGGATCCGCAGCAGCGGCGCCACGCTGTCCACCGCCAGGGTCACGTACAGCGCCGGCTCGAGCGGGAGCGCGGCCGCGGGCGAGGGCAGCCCCGTGCGCGCGTCCGCGACCAGCCGGTGCACCGGGTGCAGCGACGGCGCCGGCGCGGTCCGCAGGTGGTTCAGGATCTCCGCCATGTTCTTCTGCTCGTTAGTCTCTGTGTTTGTCTGACATCCGCGCGAATGAAAGAGGACATACCCGCTGGGCGACGCTCTTCTTGCCGTGGCGCATGATCAAGTTCGTGATCTGAGTGATGCAGTCGACGTCTGGGCGGCGGCCGCTGCGCAGGCGGCGGCTCTGCTCGCGCGGCAGCTTCGGGATCGGGCCCTCGGGCAGCGGGAACTTGAGCGGCTGGCGGCTGGCGAGCTCGGCCGCGGCGCGCGCCTCGGACGGGTCCGGCAGCACCCCCGACGCGACCAGGCGCGCCGTCTCGTCGTCGATGCGCGAGCGTGGGTCCTCGAGCTCGCTCAGCGACCGCGCCGCCATCGACGGCGGCAGCGGCTGTGCGGTGTTGGAGACGGACTGGGACAGCTGCCGAGAGCGCAGGGAGGTGCTGAAGGAGCGCTTCTGCTGGGTGCCCGGCTGTTGCTGAGATTTCAAAGCATCGCGCATGACCTTGGGCAGGCTCTGCTGGGCGGCGGCATCGTCCGCGACGACTTCGCCGACGGGCGTGCCCTGCTGCACGTCCGGGCCAGAGGTGCCGGTCGCCTTGCTCATCGCGGCCGCCTCCTCGACACGTGCGGCAGCTTCTCGGCCGCCTGCGCAGATGATTCTGGGGTCGGCTCGGTCTGCGGCTCGACCGACGGGTTCGGGTGCAGCTTGCTGTCGAGTTTTGCGTTGTTCGAGGCACAGCGGGCGGCCGGGCGCAGGGCGTTGGCGACGGCAGGCAGCCGGCGGACGGCGCACGGGCGCGGCCGCAGGGGCAGCGCGCGGACCAGTGTTGCGCTGCAGGGCGGCATCGTGTTTGTATCTAGCCGATGCAGGCTTTCTTTTGTCGAGGGAGTGAAGGCGACGACAAGATAGACGTCAATGGGAGTCGCGCGGTCGAGCGGTGCAGGCGTCGTGGACCAAAACGGCATGGCGTGGGATCTGCCGCCGAGCCGTGCCAGCGTGCGTCAAGGCGTGCAGCCGCGCAGCAGCAGCACGCCTTGACGCGATCACGGGATCGTGCGTTTATCTCTGCCCGTTTGATGGACTCGTGACGCCAGCGCCGAGGGAACGACGATCGCCTTGCTGCCGGCTGGCTGCAGGCAGCACTTGCTGAAAACAGACCGAAGCGGCACCGTGCTGACTTGGCGGCAACCGACTACAACGACGAATCTCCTAGAGCAGCTTGACGACGGCGGGCGGCGGGAAGACAGAGCGCAAGTGCTGATCGCGCGTGTTTCAGCCGCGCCAGAGGCGACCAGGTGGTCGCGCCTGTTGGGCTGCGCGCCTAGCGAACGGCGAGGAGCGCAGCAGTGAGGGGGCCGGAGCGACAAATTGCTGTACGGCGGATTGGTCCAGCAACCGCAGCCGCGGCTCTGAGCTGCTCCGAGGGCAGACCGACGGACGATGCAGTACCGCGCCGGCAGGCTGCAGGGCCAGGCGCGCTCCTGATCATCGTCTGAACCGCGCTCGGCAGCGGTGGCGTCTGCCGCGTTGCCTTGCCGCGCCTCGCGATCGCCACGGCTGCTCAACCACGCCAGGCTTGTGCACAGTGGTGCGCCAGTGGACGGGAGGTCGGCCATTTTGGAGGCCCTGCTGCTGCGCGCGCGCGCCCCCTCCTCCGGGCGAGCACGGGCACTCCTGACGGCTGAGCCCGGACGGACGTCGCGACTAGCCAAAAGGGGCAATTTTCTGTGTGCGGCCGCCACGCAAAGAGCGCGCGATGCTGTCACGGCTGTGCAAGGCCATTTTGCGAGCTCGAGACACGCGCACGGCACTCCCGCTTGGACGGAGAGACGACAAAGATGGCGAACCACATTTTGCCTTCGGGAACGCGCGGTCGCGACGCGTCTCTCCGTGGCAGCACCAACGAGGACTCGACATCGCAAGCGAGATTCTCGCGTGCGGCCAGGCATGTAAACGCAGCAGCTGCTGTGCCGCCGTTTGCCGGGACATTCTGGGCGATGACGGCCATGGCGGCCCCGCTGCTCGCCCGCTGCTACCGGACAACGCGGCTGCCGGTATAGCACAGGCCCGGCTCATTCTGGGATCCGCACGCGCGTTTCGCAACGGACCCCTTCTGGCTCTCTGAACAGCCCGTGCCGCGGTTCAAGCCCGGAAAGGAACGTGTGGAACCATGCGCGCGCCAAATGTCGCCCTCGACGTGTACCGCGCTACCCAGCAGGCACGCCGCCGGCACAGCAGCACGAACGGCGGCTGAGTCGGTTCGGGCTGCGCCTCATGTTCAATCCGCGTGTCCGTCCTCTGCCACCCCTGCTTCTGGTCCCGCGCGCCCTCCTGCCGGCTGAGAGCACGAGGGACTCTGCACGGGCGAGTGCCGTTGCCTGTTTGGCGACTCCTGGTTACATCCGGTCCCATCGTTGATATATAACGGCGCCAGCGAGGAGTTGTCGTACACTCTCGCGGTATCCTTTCTGCAGAGAAGCCACCCATGGATCCCTCACGGAACGGGCTTCCTCCGTACTGGCAGCGCCAAGGCGTTCCCACAGTGTGTTTCCTGTTGCTCTGTGCTACATACTCTAACCACTTCATGGCGCAGACGGCCGCGCCTGATGACCAGGATGAGGACGAGCAGCCGCCGCGGCCGGAAGATGACAGCTCCCATCATCCGCAAGCGACCAGCGCGCCAGTCCAACCTTTCCCTCCGATGCAGACCTCGCCCTTTCAGGCCGACATCGAGAACGCCCATCATCATGCACAGCCGGCCTACCCTGAACAAGCCCAGCACGCTCACCACGCTCAGCACGCTCAATATGCTGAATACCCCCACCACGCTTACCAACCTCACGCGCCTCATCTGCCTCCGTCGCATCCCGCGCATCCGTACCACCAGCACGACCATTATCCCCTGTATCCTCAGCAGCCACAGCAGACGCAGCATCCTGGGCAGCTTCAGCATCCGCACCAAGGCCAACCCGTCCAGCTGCCGTACCACCAGGGTGCGCCGCACCAGCAGCGTCAGAGCGCTCCACACGAGCAGACGCCCCAGTACCCCCGGCAGGCTGGCTACCCGCTGGCTTACCAAGAGCATGTGGCTTCTCCGCAGGCGACATACGAAGGCCATCTCACGGCGCACGAAGGCCATTTTCCAGCGCACCAGTTTCAACATCAAGCGCCTGCTCATGAGGCGCTTGCGTACGGCGGGCCTGCTGCAACAGGTGGCTATACGGTCATGCGGCAGCGGATCGGCAGGCTCACGGAATCTGAAATGCTGCTGCTGACGCTCAAGGAAGAGGACCGTCTCCCGTGGAAGGAAATCGCCCAGCGCTTCTCGGAGCGCGAGAATGCGCCCCACAAAGTGTCGCGGATGCAGATGCGCTACAAGCGGCTCAGGGAGAGATTGGAACAGTCTGGCGCCGACAATGATGCCACGCGCCGCGGTGCCACGTATTGGCGCGAGAATACCACACTGATGGGAGTGAGTGTGTCCTGCCGGTTTTCCCGCTTGCCTAATCTTTTAAACAGCCAGGACTGACGTGAGGGAGGGAAACGCCGAGGAGGAGGACGAGGAAGAGGACGAGAGGGAGGACGGGGTGCAGGATGAGCAGGATCCCAGCGGAGAAGACGAGCACGCCCGTCATCGTCGTCGGCCTGACCGCCGAAACGAGTGAATTCGTTTTGCTCTCCAACAACTTTGCCCAGTGTGCCATGGTTGAAACGGCATGACAGCACGCGGCGCAAGCGGCAAATCTGCTGCCATGGCACGGGAGAGACAGATACAGGAGCCTTGGGCTGCTCACCTGCGCGAATCATTTACAGCTTTTCAATCACCTCCTTTTGCCCTTCATGGACTCGCTTCCTGCTCGGGACGAGCTGCAATCCGGCGGGCCGAATCCTCGCGCGGCGTGTATGGTGGCAATCGCGCCGGCACGCGGAAGCACCCCTGCCGTGCCGTGTGTGCTCGCAGCCGCAATGCTGTCCAAGCTCCAATCACGGCGCTGTCCCATCCGTCACATGCCGCCAGGAGGTCGTGTCATCGCGCCTTGTCTTGGGGGACCCGACGAGCCTTGCCCTCAATGAGCAGCCCATGGAGCTGCTCAGTCGATCGCCGCCCCAACAACCTGGAGCTGCTTTTCCTGAGGCGAGCACCCGCAGGGTTCGAAACCACCTGGTCAATCATCGGATGGTCTCTTGAATGCACTGCCACGGCCCGCGAGCCGTGTGATCGGCAGCCGCTTGCGTGCTCGCGCAGCAGTTCGCAGCGTTCGTGCGCGCCGCCCGGCGATGGGGCTGGCGTGCCTGGCCCATGGCGTCGCAGCGGCGCAGCGGTACATCGAGCGTGCTGCGCGCGCTGTGCCGAGATGGCGCAAGCACTGCGAGCGATTCGCCTGGCCAAGCGATACGAGTGTGCACGGCGGTGGAGATCATCCGGATGGCACCCAGGCATCCGCACCCCCTGCTCGTGTCGTTCTGTCGTGTAGCAGTGTGCCGGCGAGCTTGTTCTCATATCCCGGTTGCTCAATCAGCACTCGAGAATCCTGAGACGACTGCCGCGCACGCTCAACAAATCAAACAACTGGCAGTTGTCACGCGCATAAGCTCGCCTGCGGGACCCTCATCAACATCATCAAGCGTGACGGCGGCAAATCAAGATTCAAACGTATACAGAGGCGTGAGAGGTTATCTTGCGAGCGGGGCCCTCGGTCTGCTCGACGTACGCGGCCAGCTCCTCGATGGTGCAGCACTTGATGCCCCAGCGGCGGCCGAACGTAAGGCAGCCATCTGCACGCAGCATCTCTGTCGCGTGCGCGTACCTGGCAGCTTCTTGTGCGCGCCATTCGTCCCGTTGGCGCCGTTGACACCCTGCGCAGGCGTCCAGTCGACAGGCTCGCAGATCTCGGAGATGACGGCGACAGCGGGCTCAAAGCCGGCGAGCCGCGCGAGCTCCCAACCGGCCTCGGTGTGGCCGCGGCGCTCGCGCACGCCGCCCGCGCGGGCGACCAGCGGCACGACGTGGCCCGGGCGGCGGAAAGTCGGCGGCAACGGTGCCCTCTGCGCCGAGCAGCCCGCGCGGTCGTGCTGCGGTCCGTCGCGCTGATCCCCGTCGTCACCCCGTGCGCGTCCGTGGCGTCGACGGTGACCGTGTACGCGGTGCGGTTCGGGTCCGCGTTGGCGTCCGCCGAGACCATCGCCGGCAGCTGCAGCGCGGCGGCGCGCTCCGGCGCCAGCGGCGCGCACAGGTACCCGCTCGTGTGGTGCACCATGAAGGCCGCCTTGGCCGGCGTCAGCGCCGCCGCCGCAATGATCAGGTCGCCCTCGTTCTCCCGCGCCGGCGAGTCCAGCACGATCAGGAACTCGCCCGCGCGGAACGCCGCAATGCACTCCGGGATCCCATCGAACGCGGCCGCGTCCACCGTTCTCCGCGTGCATCCTGCTGTGTCGCTGTCCTTGGATCCTGTGCTGAGCTCCCTGACGTCGGCTCCTGCTGCCGTCCGGTGCCGGATCGTGATCGTGCTGTGCTGACCCTGGGAAAAAGGCCTAGCAGGCGGCCTAGACTTGCGCGCGCGCTTTGCCTCCGGCCGGGGTGGGGGCCGCGTCAAGTCCCCGATCGCGTGCTGTCTCTGTGCAAACGCGCGCTGCCGTCCGACCTGGCGTTTGTCCGTCTGCAGTCGATGTACGTTGGGTGGCTGAGGCAGGATAGAGCGGTGCACGCGTGTTTACATATTGTGCATATGCTGCTCAGCCTTGCACTGTGAGGGCCGAAGCGGGCTCGGGCCGGGCCCTCGCCCGCCCGCGCTGATGGCCGAGCCGAGCGGGCTGCAAGAGCCGGTCAGCGTGCGCGCGCGCGTGCTGACCGCGATGCGCGCGCGCCTGTCTCTTGTCCACGATCGCGCGGCTGTTGTCTTGTACGCACGCACGCAGTGATTATCTACACGTTCAATAAAGCCCAGCGAGGCAGCAAACGGAAGGCTGCATAGAGAAGATGCCGTGGAGCGGGCGCGTCGCCCGGCCGAGGCATCGCGCTTCGGAGCTCCCGCTCGAAAACTCTGCCTGCGACGTGCCGGCCGGCTTTTTGCCTCGGACGGCCAGCTGCAGCGCGTCAGTACAGCAGTGCACCGCGGCGCGCACACCGAGCAGGCGCCTGAACCACTGCGCCTGGCGCGATTTCTCGTCGCAGCTGAGCCCGAGGCTGAGGATGCTGTGCGCGGCGCGGTCTGTAAATTCCAACAGAGCGTACTACGAGTAGGCCGGCGCAGCGAGGCAGACTGCGGTGCAGCGCCATTGACGCTGTCTGACCGGCGCCGGCGGCGTGCACGGGCTGTGCCGCAGATCGCCGCGGCTGCGCGCGCAACATCGCATTGCATCGCGGCAGATCTATCGTCGCGTCGTGAAGCGTGCTGTAGATTAGCTGAGATAGACCCTGCGCAAGCGCGGCGGCAGGCCCTGCGTGCTGTCATCGGCGGCACGGCATCTGTCGGCGTACATCTGTGAAACCGACCCGCAGAGGGCACAGATCTGCCGGCTCGTCGTGAGATGAACAGGGGGCGTGCACGGTGCGCGATGACGATGGTGGGCAGGGCGATCGCTGCGATCGAGCCCGGCCGTCACAGGTCAGAGCAGCATGATAAGACACGGACAGCGTAGGATGACAACAAGCGGATCGTGACGGTCATAGACAAAAAGGCCTAGCTCAGATCAAAGCCGGCGCCCGAATTGACCGCGAGCAGCAGCTTCTCCTTGCACTTGGCCTTGCTGCTGTAGCGCGGCAGCTTCAGCAGGTTTGACGCACGTGCTGGTGCTGGGCAGGCGGCTGTCGTCGCCGCCAGCGTCGCGGATGGAGAAGCGCGGATTCAGACTCGCAAAGCCCAGCAGCGGCGCGCGCGGCGTCGACGTGACAAACTTCAAGACCCTGCGCCGATCCGCGTCGTCAATCTCCTGCATGACCTCCCAGAAGATGCGCACCGAGTCGTGCTCGAGCCCGTCGTCGCCGATCTCGTAAACGCCGCCGTAGTTTGTGTTGCGGCGGAGGTCCGCCACGTCAATCTCCGTCGGCGCGCCGCCGATCAGCGTCTGCAGCTCCGTCTGGTTGAACATGGACAGCCACGACGGCTGGATGATCGCAGAGAGCCCTTTCAAGAACGCAGACGTCTGCGCGCGCGGCTGCGACGACAGCCGGTGCCGCGCCACGTACGAGATGTACACCAGCCGGTTCGCGTTGGTCACAGACTCGGCCGCGCCGCCGGGCTTGAGGTTGCGCGTGACGGTCTTGGCCTGCTTCGCGCCGCCTGGAATGAGAGAAGGTATCTCGAGCGTATCGGTGACGGTAAAGTCTAGGGAAAAGTCCTCGACGTTGCCCGAGTAGTTCTTGAGCTGCAGCAGCCCTTGATACAGGCCTTCGTCCAGGTCGCGCAGGTCGTTGAGGTTGCGCGGTATGCAGACTCGCGAGGTGCCACCCCGACGCCGCCCGTGAGCGCCCACTTCAGGAGGAAAAAGGGCGCAAAGCCAATATCGACGAGGATGCCCTCGTACAGGCACTTGCCGACGACGCGCCCGAGGAACTCGTACTGGCGCAGCATCTCCGCTGTCTTTTCACGTCCCTCGGGCGACCTTGTGGTATCCCGAGCTGGACCAACAACTCCTCGTGTTCGTCCAAGGCCGCCGGATTCGGGTACAATAGATGCTGCTCGTTCTCGACAAACATGTTGATCGACTCGCTCGGCTTGAAAACTTCGCTGGTGACAGAAGTCAAAAACTCTTTGGTGACGCCGCCGCCGTCGATGCCGGCCTCGGGTTGACCGAAGCGGTCGACAAAAGGTGATCTGGATGGGCTCCTTCAGGTTGCTGCCGAGGTCCCAGAAGTGTGTGTACGCATCCTCAAACTCGTGGTCGCGGCGGATCTCGGCGTGGTGCCGCTCAAAGATGCCGGCGTGCGGCCGCTGGGCGAGGCGCCACTCCTCAGGGTCGAGCATGCCGCTGCGCCGCTTGAGCTGGTCGATCAAGACAAAGCGACGGAAGATCTGCACGCGCGTCGTGAAAGGGATCAAGAATGGCATGTTCTGGAGGATTTCCAGCCGCGGCGCGACCAGCTGCAGATACCGCTTCCGAGAACCTTTCGCTGCTGCCGTTGCAGCCTGCTGACCTGGCGCAGGCGCTGTGTCCTGCTCGTGCCGACCAACTGCGGCGTGTCGCGGTCGTCGTCTTCTTCCGCGGCTTCCTCTTCATCCTCGGCTTCTTGCACCTGGTTGCGGCGTTCTTCTTCCTGCACGACCGCGTCGATAAAGTTTGTCATGTCGAAACGGTCCGTCATGAGCCAGTGGCCGCGCGGGAGAAAGGTCCGCCGCGAGTCGCGCTCGTAGATGGCTCTCAGCAACCCTGTGACCAGGCCTTTGAGATAGTCAAGGCTGACACCGTGGTGCCGGCGATGAACTGAGGCGGCTTCTGGCTGTCGCTTGCACTGTGGGTGCTGCCACCGCCCGCCGGAAGAGACTGCCGATATTGCGCACCTCATCGTCCTCGCGGCTGTCGAGAATGTCCGGCGCCTCATAGTACATGGTGAAGCCGAGGTGCTTCAAAAAGGTCGTCATCGTCTTGACTTCCTCCAGGGCCAATGAGCCGTGCGCGGTGCCTGCTCGGACGCGAACTTGCGCGAAGAAAGCCGCGAACCGGCAAAGAACTCTTCGTCATCCATGATCTTGAGGACAAAAAGGTAGAGCTCCATAAAGATAAAGGCAACGCGCCACTCGCGATCGCTCGGCTGCTGCTGACCGGCGTCTTTGACCTTGAGAAGCTGAACTGCCGCGCGCGGGTCGCGGTAGATGTCGCCAAAGACCCGCGTCGCCCGGGTCGCATGCCAGAACAGCTGGATCCACGGCGTGCTGCTCTGCTGGCTAGCGCTTTGGGTCTTTGGCGGCCCGAGGTACAGCCACATGCGGATCTCGTCTGCGCGCCGCGGGTACAGGCGCAGCAGGGTCAAGATGCAGGTCGCCAAAATCTGCGTCATGTCCTGGCCAGCCGTCAGGTCGCCACCGTGGTCGACTGCGGGCGTCGCTCGTTGGCCTGACCTCGGACATGAGGCCGCCGATGCTCTCCTGGTTCAACAAAGAAGAGAGCTGCTCCCGCACGAACGGGTGCGCTAGCTTCAAAGACTCATCTTCTTCATCTTCAAGGAGAGCGTCCTCGGCGGCTGATTCGACCGCACCTCGTCGCCAGACTGGCCAGCAGTGTCGAGATGGCGTAGACAAGTTGGCGTCGGACTGAACTGCGACAGGCTTGAGAAGGCGTGGATGTTGCGGTAAAAGTAGATGAGTCGCGAGGGTCCACGAACGCTGCTCCGCGACGACACCCGGGGAAAGTCTGCTTGCCGGAGGTCGGGTGGCTGAATGGGTATTCCTGACTCTGAGAGCAGCGGACGATGGCGCTGCTGAGGAGCTTGCAGTTGATTTTGTGCGCCAGGTCTTGCAGCCGGACGAGCCGGCCAGCTTCTCGCCAGCCGCGGGACACCGAGAAGCACGAGCAAGCCCTGATAGGCAAAGAGCGTGGAAGGCCGGATGTTCTGCAGCGGCGCCACAATCGTGTCGACATCGAGTAGCTCCCTTGATGACAGCTCTTCAAGAGCGCGGTAGAACCTTGCGACTGCTGCAGGTTTCGTGATGCAACCATGGAAGAGGTGAACTTGAGCAGCGCCCAAAGACTATCGTGCTGCTCAGGCGGACTCGTCGCCAGTGCCTGGAGAATGACTCCCTCCAGCTGTCCAAAAACGTTCTGCCATGACTGCTCTTGCGTGTCGGGTATCCGCTGTTCGGAAAGGGAGCGCTTCAGGCGGAGGTGCAAGTGCTTCAGGCGGTCGATGTCTCCTCGATGTCGGAGGCTGACAAAGCTGAAGAGCCGCCGCGACTGCCGCAACGCCTGCTCTCCTGACGGATAAGCCTGGTCGGGTGGATGTCCAGAGCTGTCCAGAGCTTCGCTGTCGTCCCAAGCGGAGCGCTGCTGCTGCCGCAGGTCTCTCCTCGTCAAGTGTCCCGCCAGGTGCGTTGAATATCGGTGGCCGCCTTTTGCCGTTGCCGCTCCAGCTGCCGCGCGGCGCGGTCATGTTGTGCAGACGCGAGGGCCCGGGAGGCTTTTTTCTGGTTGCCGCCGAACGTGGCAAACGGGTTCGGGTTGCGGCCCGAGAGGTTGACCTGTCTTGGACGCCGCGAGTTGCCGGTAAAGGTCTGAAACATGATGCTGCCGGCCTCGAGTCTATTGTCGACGCGGCAAGCTGTCGGGATGTGCCAACATGACCGTTGCGACGGCCGTGCTTTCGAAGAGCTTCACGAGTGCGAGAGCGGCTGCGTCAGCCTCCCGTACGAGGGTTGCCGCACGCCGGTCCCCCCACACGGCCGCACCAACGTCAGCGTCCCGACGGTCGATGATCTTCCATGATCTTTCTTGACATTCTCTGGAAATACAGTAGAACTAAGAATTATAGACTTCTTGCTCTTCGTCGAGCCACCGCGGCACATGGGACGGCCTTGCTCCAGACGGCAAACATCTTGTCGCTGTGCGCTGGTCGAGCTGGGGGGGGTGAACTTTGTTCGGCCGGCCTGGTTGATGCGCTGCAACTCGTCGAGGCTCTTCCAACGCCGACAGCAAAGCCAGCCGCGATGGCACTACCCAAGCTGGTCGTCTCGCGCATCGGCCGGGCGGTCGACGGGATCTGGATGATGTCGGCCTGCGTCTGCATGCAGATGTCGCTGTTGCTCATGCCGCCGTCGACCTTGAGCTCCGACAGGGGCTTGCCGCTGCCTTTTCCATGGCGTCTAGGATGGCCTTTGTCTGGAAGCAGGTGGCCTCGAGCGTTGCGCGCGCCACGTGGCCCTTGGGAAGTGTGCTGCGTGATGCCAAAGATGGTACCCTTGGCGTCGTCGATCCAGTAGGGCGCAAAGAGCCCGCATGAAGGCGGTGACAAAGACGAGTCCGCCCGAGTCTGGCACCTCTCAGCCAGCGCCGTGATCTCGTGGCTCTTCTTTGCAATGCCCAGGTTGTCCGTCAGGAACTTGACTGCGCTGCCCGCGGTGGCGATGCTGCCTTCGAGCGCGTACACAGGTGCCACAGCACCCGGCGCGCCGCTGAAGTCGTACGCGACCGTAGCCAGCAGGCCGTGCGTGCTGATGACCGGCTTGTCGCCGACATTGTACAGCAGGAAGCAGCCGGTGCCGTAGGTGTTCTTTGCGCTGCCGGGCGTGAAGCCGTTTTGGCCCGACCAGCGCCGCCGACTGGTCGCCGAGCACGCCTGTGATGCGGAGGCCCTTTAGGGGTCCGGCTGCGATGGTGCCAAACGCCTCAGGTGCGACGACGGCTTGATCTCAGGGAGATGGATCTTTGAAGTGTCCAGATTGAAGAACGCCAGTGTCTCTGGTGAGTACTCCCGTTTGGCCAGATCCATAAACATGGTGCGGCTGGCGTTGGTGGCATCGGTGACAAAGACGCCCTTGCCAGGCCCCCCGGGTGAGGTTCCACAGCAGCCAAGTGTCGGGCGTGCCGAACCATAGCTTGCCAGCGTCGTATGCCGTCTTGACTTCCGGCACGTTGCGCATCAGCCAGGTCAGCTTCACAGACGACGGATAGGTCGACAGTGGCAGCCCGCAAACGCCCTGCAGCTTGTCCGCGCCGGACTTGCCCTTGAGCTCGCGCACGAGCGCCTTGGTGCGCGTGTCCGGCCAAGCGATGGCGCGGTGGTAGAGCTCGCCCGTCTCTGCGTTCCACAGCACCGTCGCTCGCGCTGGTTCGTCAGACCGACCGTAGCAATGTCCGAGACCGAGTGGCCATCTCGCTCAAAATCCTTGACCGCCGCCTCGATGCACGTGTTGACCGAGGAGAGCAGTTCTGCCGGGTCGTGCTCGTGCCATCTTTGCCGTGTCAGCTGGAGGGGGACACGTCGGTCGCCAGAGGGTGACTGTACCCTGACTGAGGAAAGTGCTGCTTAAATTCCAGCTGGTGCGAGGCGACAATGTTGCCCTCGACGTCAAAGATGATGAACCGGGTGCTGGTCGTGCCTTGGTCTATGGCTCCAAAAAGGTCGGCATCTTGCGGCTTCTCTCGGCGAGGCTGTCGTGAGAAGACGTCTGTCAGCGCGTCCGTCAGCGCGTCTGTGAAGCTGTCCGCCGGCCGGTGAAGACAAGTGTGCGGCACGGGTCGGCGCAGCTCCGTGCCAGAGGCGCCGCCGCCAAGCTGGCTGTGAAGCTATGACGAAGCGCGAGGGGTCGGCCCAGCTGCTGCATCGGGCGCTGCAGGCCAGCTCCATTTGTGAGGCCTCCAAAGCTGCATCCAGTGCCGTGTTTGGAGATGAGTTTGACGACGGTCTGATGCACGTATGGCTCGTCCAGCGTTGAATCGTTGATGCACTGTTGTCGATGCACAGTTGTTGATGCACTCCTGGATGGAGCCACGTCTCGTAGACTATTCACTAAGCAAACCTGGAAAGGAGAAGAACTGCACAGAGGTAGAAAACGCACAGAGGGCGACGGGAGGAGGGCCAGGGGTTTGCTTTTGGGCTGCCAGCCGGGCGCAGCACGCACACAGCCGAGAGGGAGACGGATCAAAAAGTCTACATAGCATGGCAACGGCTGAGGACAAAGGAGAGACACGGGACGGTAGCGGCGCGCTCGCACAGAGGAGGCGCAGATACGCACTACAGAGCGGCGGCCTACTTGCCGACACCGGTCGACTCGGCAATGCCGCCCAGAGTCTCCCCCTGGATCTTGCCGATGCGCTCGGCGGCGGTGGGCATGCGGCCGACGCGGTCCGCGACCTGGCCGCGGCCGATCAGGCTGAGCACGATCGAGGCGCCGACGACAAAGGTCAGGATGAAGCGGTAGGACTGGTACCACGGCGGCACCCAGCCCTTGACCGTCGCGTTCGCGTCGACCGCGTACAGCGTGTTGAAGGCCAGGAACTGCGCGATCAGCGCGTACTCGACCGCAGCAGCATCGTCGGCCCCCGCGATCGCCGGCGCCAGCACGCCGATCGCGTACCGGCTGTAGCCGTGCTTGCCGCCGTACCCGGCCCACTCCAGGCCCCAGTGGATGGCGCCCAGGAAGGACAGGATCTAGAGCCTGTCAGCGTCGAAGCAGTCGTTCCTTTTCTAAATCACATACAACAGCGCCGTAGCCGACCTGCAGCGGCTCCAGGATGGCCAGCAGGTGGTCCGCGGTGACATCGCTCATCAGCAGGCCCTGACCGCCGTGGTGGACCGCGTTGTTAAAGTCAAAGGCGCAGACGACCGTTGCCGTCGACGTGGCCAGGTAAGGCAGCACGCCGGCCAGGCCGATGCGGTACGCCTCCTGCGGCACGCTGTCCAGCGCAAACGTCGACCGGATCGTTTTCTGTGTTGTTCACCATCTCAGCCGCCGTTCTCTCCATGATCCGAACAAATTACCATGTCGGCGCGATGCCGGCCATCATGTCCGGTTCGGTGTCGTCGACGACGACAGGCTGGAAGCCCTTGGGCTGCGTGGGTCGTGCTGTCGGCGGTGACGCGCTCCGGGTGCTGGCGATGATGCGCTCGCCGAGCGACTTCTCATACTGCGGGTCGCGGCTGGTGCCGTAGACGGCACCCGAGGCGTAGCTGCGCACCAGCGACACCGGCTGCTGGCGGAACGCAGCCAGCGCGGTGGGCTTGCCGCCCTTGCCACCAGCGACGGCTGCTTGAACGCCGACTGCACGTGCAGGCGCGCGCAGCTCGACGGCAGCCGCCGCAGGGGGCTGCAAAAGCGCCCGAGGAGCTCCGGTGCGCATCATGCT
Organism: Lumnitzera racemosa; assembly: GCA_024138005.1. Taxonomy (NCBI): domain Eukaryota; kingdom Viridiplantae; phylum Streptophyta; class Magnoliopsida; order Myrtales; family Combretaceae; genus Lumnitzera; species Lumnitzera racemosa. The sequence goes on along the minus strand of JAMXBC010000042.1, from coordinate 2,939 downwards.
GACGGTGAGCACGCCCTCCCTGCGCGGCCCTTTTTAGTCTTTCGTCCCGGACGCGAGCGCTCGCCGAATGAGACGTACCAGCGGTCCGCTGGATGGCAGTGCGAAAAAGAGGAGAGGGTTTCGGTCGTGAAGAGTGCTGGTCGGTAAAAGGACGCGAGAGGGAAGAGCGTCGTGGTATAGCTCCCGGGCCCGGCAGCGTAAAGTTGGCGAGCTCCTAGCAGCAATGATCTCTGCGCGATTGGCCGGCGCGCCTGAGCTTTCAGGCGCCGCCAACAGCCGAAAGGAAAAAACCGGCTGTGTCATCACGTGTTGGTCAGCCACACTTTGCTAGTCTGCTCCAAGACTATGCCTCCAAACAAGCCACACCTGTCATCGTCATCGCAATTGTGGGATCGCCTTGTGCGAAAGCCTGCCCGCCTGCTTCGTCCCAGGCTGCTGCATTTCTCTCTCCTGCACCTACCACTAGCGCTCAAAGACGCGCGCCCGGTCGCTTGGAGAGACCGAAGGCGAAACACCAAACTCGAGCGGACCTTTCTCAAGCCCTGGCCCGCGTCCGCAAGCCAGCGAAAGGGCCCGCCGGGGACCGACCGTGCGTGCTCGCTTACTGCAGTAGCACACGCGTCTCCGCTATACACACAGAAGCCACCCTGGCGCCGACAGAGAGGCATCGGCCTACACCGCGAAGCCGACCGCAACCCGCCGTGAAGGGCCCAATACAGCCAAGATGGTGCTCAACGAGCTCGTGACGAACCTGCTCAACCGGTGTGGGGGCATGTACGTGCACAACTTCGATCCCAAGCAGCTGAAAAATGGGGCTGCTGAGCGGGAGGTCAACTTGAAGGACCTTGAGTTTCCGGAAAGAGGCGCTCGACCAGCTCAAGCTACCGCTCAACGTTGTCGAAGGCCACGTCGGCACAGTCAAACTCAAGATTCCATGGTCAAATCTACGCGGCGCTCCGGTCCGTGTCGACATCAACAATGTCTTCATCCTAGCTTCGCCGCGCGAGGACGCCCGACTTGATCCTGTTGAAGAAGAAAAGCGGCAGCACAGACTCAAGATGGAGAAACTCGACAGCCCCCGAGCTCTTGCGAGAGCGCCAGATCGACGGCGTCAGCAAGGAAGAGCAGCAGAAGCAACAAAGCTTTGTCGCCAGCCTGACCACGCCATCATCGACAACCTGCAGGTGACCGTGCGCAACATCCACGCCGCTACGAGACTCCATCTCGGACGTCGGCCACCCGTTCGCCGCCGGCCTGACGCTGCGCGAGCTGAGTGCTGAAAGCACAGACGAGAACTGGAAACCCAAGTGGATCGCCGCCACCTCGGGCTCCTCCCACAAGTTGGCCAAGCTGAACTCGCTGGCCGTATACTGGGACACCGATTGCAAGCTCATGGGCACCGGCAAGTCACAAACAGCCGACGACGCACCCACAATGTCCCACAAGGACATGATGCAAAAGTTTGAGGAGATGCTCCTCGAGGACGACGACGCCGCCCGCCGCCACCAGTACATCCTCAAGCCCATCAGCGGTCAAGCTGGCCTCGAGATGGACAAGACAGGAAAGCTGGACCGGCCAAAGGCAAGGGCGTGTTTTTTCGACGAGCCGGCTTCATGCCCCGACGAGGACCAGTATCGCGATGCGCTGATGCTGATCGTTTGTTTCACTACTTTATCCGCCACCAGGAGTACAAGGCGCTGCAGCCCAAGGGTCTCGCCGCGCGAGGATCCTCGGGCGTGGCTGCGATTCGCCCAGGAACGCGGTGCTTGACCGCATCCGCGACCGCAACAAGCGCCAGAAGTGGCCTTACATGGCTGAGCGGAGGGACGAACCGCCCCGCGATACATACAGCTGTTCAAAAAGAAGAAACGAGAAGAGAAACTCACCCCCGACGAGACGGCGGACCTGGACCGCCTCGAGCACAAGTTGAGCTACGAAGACCTCCGCTTCTGGCGCTCGCTCGCCCGCAACCAGCTCCGGAAGGAGAACGTCGGCGTCAAAAAGGCCCCGCAGAAGCAGACCTGGTCGCAGTGGATGTTCGGCGGTGGTCCTGCCAAAGAGGCGGCTTCAGACGACGTGCAAATGTCGGACGAAGACCGAGAGAAGCCTACGCCGCCATCGACTTTGACGAGAAAAAGGCGATTGCTGAATCCGTCGACCTCCCGCGCGACACCGTCAAGCTGCAACTCGGCCTGCACCTGCAGACCGGCAGCCTGACGCTCAAGCAGGATCCTCACGGCAAGGCTGTCGAGGTGTTGAAGCTCTTGTTCGACGGACTGGAGCCTTGGTGTTTTGCAACGGCCCCGACTCAATGCTCACAACGCTGTCTCTACACGGAATCCGCCTGTACGACCACACCACCGAGGGCAGCCTCTACGAGCAAATCGTCACCGTCAAGGATGCCCCTGCCGAGCCTTCAGTGGCCCGCATCACCGAGCTCTCCGACGACGACAACATGTACGAAGCTATGCAGCTGGCCACAAATGCGGTCGAAGCTGCACCGCAGGACGCCTTCTTTGCGCTCTCGTTGAAACAATCCACTAGATGGCCACGCCGACTCGTCGGGATGTCAAACTCCGCAGCATGGAGATCATCTACAACCCGGCCTTTATCGTCGGCATCACCGATTTTTCCGCCCACCGGAGCGGCAAATGGAGTCAATCGGCGCGCTGATGGACCAGGCCGGCGAGGCCGTCGAGGGCACCGCAAGCAGACCCGCGCCGGCCCCCGAGTTTGCCCTCGAGGAGCACAAGACCATCGACGTGCGCGCCGATTTGAAAGCACCGCTCCTGATCATCCCAGACTCGGTCACGCGGAAGAGTTCCATCTGCTCATCGTCGACGCGGCCACATCAGCATGAACAGTGAGCTCGTCGGGAAGGACAAGATCGAAGAGATCCACGCCAAGCAGAAGCAGATCTACAACGACGACGACTACCG
>JAMXBC010000419.1:0-22788 GCA_024138005.1 Lumnitzera racemosa | reverse complement strand
TAAGGTTTATTTTAAAATTTTTAAATCTAGCGAAAAAATTGCAAAGAATTATAAAAAAAATTGTTAAAGGAGGCTCACTTGGAATTTGTTGAAATTCTATCGGGGGAAAAAAAGCAATTTTGGGGGAAAAAAACTTAAGGAAGGATACAAGAGAAAGGTTATAAGGGGGAAAGTGGTGTGTGTGTGTTGTGTGTGTGTAGTGGTTTAGAAGGGGGAATGTGCCTTTTCCCCAAATTTTGGTTTTTTTTTTTCTAAAACAGAAAAGGCATATATTAAAGTGCACATTCTACAAATGTACCTTCATTTTTTAAAAAAATAAAATGAAGTTGAAATGTGCCTTACTTACTTAAAGAGAAGAGGAAGGGTACACGTTTTTGCTTTCCCAATAATGAGGCAAAAGGCTTAGTACGACGATATTGGAGTCAAAAAGGGGTTTGGGCTTAAGGTTTTTGGATTTTTTGCTTGGTGGTAGGTTTGGTTTGCCCAAAGACAAGTGAAGATTGTGGTTTGCGATGGGCTACGGGGGGAAATTCTTTGGTGGGTGAAGCTTTTTTGGAGATACAGGGCCCCAACTAAGGTTGGTTTTGGGTAATGAAGCTTAGTAAAGTTTTTTTGCTCTTGTAAATTACAAAGGGACTTTTTTATACAGAGAATGAAGTCGTTCTAGAAGAGAAACTTTTAAAAAAAAGTTTTTTTAAATGCATTTGAATGCTTGAGGTGATAAAAATGAGTTCCTAACCCCTTTTTATACTTTTGGAGCTCGATTTAAATTTGAAAAAGGGTTTTAAAAAAGTGAATCAAAGCTTTGTATGGATATCTTGACAAGCAAATTGTTTTGATTGCCCATCGCCCACGAATTAATGTTAGTTAATACTTTTGGTCAAAAAACATTAATCAAAAATACCCTTTAATTGTTTGATTTCCATTAAAAATGCTTAAATTTGTGATTTTCGGTTGGAAGTGATAAAAAAACCGACCAACGTCCCCTTCTTGTACTGGCTCAAGACTTCAATCTTTTACTCGGGTTCTCTTTCGGTACTTATTGAGACGAGAAAGTTTTTTCTAAAAGGAAAGGGTGAACTCTTTGAGCTCCCAAATTATATACGTTGATCTGTAACTCATAGTGATAATGCGAGCTTCCTTTCAAGGACTTTGTGCTGAGTAATTAACTAACATGAAAGAAGTTCTTCCAGTGATGAGAGACACATAAGGGGCCAAAAAGTTTTCTCTGGGCCCTCCCCATCTCTTCGTCTTCCCACCATTCTTCGTTTTGGGCCCTTTTATTGCCGTAAATTTTGATCTTTTGCTTGTTGTGCTTAGAGAATATTTGTATAGGACCAATGTTGCATTCCCTGCCCACCCGGTCTGAAATTGTACTTTTTTTCTATTTTTGATCTTTTGTCCTTTTTACCCCTTTTCGTATTATAAGAATCTCTTTTTGTATATACTTTCTTCTGATTTCTTTATTTGTATTGCTGTCTTAGGAACTTATTATGAATAGTCATTTTCTTTTGTAAGCTAGAGAAATTACATTTTAAACTGAATATTTTGTTTTAGAAACAATCCTTCCAAGTTATATTTCTTCACTTTATCTAATTTGCCGAGTAGCTAAGATTAGTGGTGGGAGACCTTGACATAAACTTGTGATTATATAAAGTGAGGTGTCGTGTTGTATTTGTGTGAGTGCATCTTTTAAGTGTTCACATCGCTATTTTTTTTCGTTTATGGCCCTTTTTCCCCTCTAATTTTTTCAATTTTTAAAAGCCCCATTGAAATTTCAAATTTTTTACAAAAAGCCCTAGTGAAAATGAGGCCCCTAGGCACACCTATATTCTGGTATTGTGTTTAAAGGGTTTGGGGTTAAAACCGGAGTTGTGTAGTAATAGTCGTCTACTGTTCGAGATATGTGTATTGTAGCCTCCGTCAAGTATAGTTCTAAAATTTTTGTTTTGGGGAATGTAAACCCTTGTGAAAGGGGAGGATTTGATTTTGAAAGTGATTCAGGGTTTGTGGTCTAGTTCCCTATAAACACTACGACTAAAATGGTAGATACAAGATCTTGCTGCTTTTTGTGGCAACTTTAGTTGTTCAGAAAACGGGTCTTAGAGAATGAATTGCTGTGAGAGTTACTGAGTGGGTTGAGAAAAAAGAGATGGGGGGGTTGATGAAGAGTGAGCTCGGGAAACCCTTTCCCCAGTGCCCCTGCATACCATGATTGTGATAGGTCGCGGGGAGGATTTTAAATTTAGAAAAGTAAAAGGACGAAAAGAAGCCCAATTATTGGGTTTGCGTGTGGTTAAAAATTCCCAAGGGGTGTCAAAATTTAAGTACAGTTTCCCAAACTTCAATGAGTCGTGGTGAGACTACCTGACTGGGAAGAGAAACGAAAAGATATTCAACTTCCCATGTTAAAAGATTTTGTTGCATTGAGGGTGCTTTAGAATTTTTGGATTTATGCCAATGTAGTGGAAGAAGCTAAAAAATTTCCCCGGGGATTTGATGCAAAGTCCAAACAGGGGAATGAGATAAAGAGAGTTTGGGGGTAAGTTCGTTCCTGAACACTGTGAACATGACACTTTTTGACATCTTAGATTGAGGAAAGGGGAATAGATCTGTAGCGACTCTGTCAAAGAGTTTCGGTTGTCATGTCGTTGATGCGACGAGCCAAAGGTTTCGAACTATAGTACGATTCATTTGGGATCTGAGTTGAGTTTGGTCTTTAGGAAAATACAGGCCTTAAAACTTTGGAAAAAACCCCTTAGAAAAGCCAAGAGAGGGAAAGGAACGGTAAAACCCAGGCACCCAAATGCGAGTCCCGAACCTTATCCCAAAATGTTTGGGATTGTGGTAGACAAAACGATGAAAAGGTTTTTAAGGTTTTGGGCGGAACCGAAGTTACATCCCCAAGCTGATTGAAAGGGGCCGAGGAAAGAGTAAGACAAAAAACTTGAGTTTTGAAGGGGCCCACCCCGGGAAATCAAATGTTTTAAATGTTGTAGCATGGTACATGATAGTTAATATCCAAAACCATAGTTGATAAAAAAGGAATAAGCCCCGTTTAAAGTAGAAAGTGTAGTAAAGGGGGGAAAGAAGCAGCCCGATGAATGCGGGAAAAATTTGGGGAAAGACGGGGGTCGAGATCCCCTAAGAGGGTAAAAACTGAGTATTGTTTTGTTGTTTGGTGATCTTGATGGGGGAGCTTCCAACACATTGTTCAAGGGATAGTTAAGGCCATGAAATTGCCAAACCTTTCCTCCCCCAGCTATATAAGATTACTGTTAAACGAGAAGGAGTTAAATCTTTTCCCAAAAGTTAGAGTATGATTACTATTAGTGGTGGGTATAGGGACGAGGGCTATGCGTGCCTCCCCATTGTGATCTCACATATTCTTGGGGGGGCTTTGACTTTTGACTTGGAGTGTTATATGATGGGTATAAAAACATTATGGTTTCAAAAGGAGGGGAAAAAAAAGTTCTATTGACATTAGAGCCAAAGGAAAGTGCAAAAAACCCTAAAAAAAGGTTGTAGATCTTACAAGAAAGTTTTTAGTGATTTCTAAGCCAATTTCCGAAAAGTAAAAACAAGGATATGTACTCTCTTGGTGGGTTTTTTAAAGGGTTTGATAGGCGGAATTAATGCCGAGTACAAAAGCTATTTAGGAATTTGCTAACCCATTTTCCCATGGTGCTGAAAAATTACCCCCTTTAAAAGGGGAAATTGAGCATTGCATTAATCTTAACCGGAAACGCCTTGCGAATTAACTAGTATGACTCAATCCTGAATAGGCAACCAAAATTGAAAAAGCAGTTGATGGTTAGTAGATTGTAGATATGCCCTAAGAGCATAACCCCATGAATGTCCAGTGTGCTAGTCCAAAAAAAAGATGGTTATTGAAGATGTACATTTATAGGTGTCATCAAAATTATTATTAAGTATCGTACCCGATCTCTGGTTGGAGACTGTTTTGTAAATTGCGGTGCAGCATCTTTTCGAAGTAGATCTAAAAAGGGACTATCTAAAAAAAAGAATGAGGGCGGAGATGAATGGAAAACAGATTGAAGATTGGGATTAATTTTATGGATGGTTATGCCATTTGTTTTAAATAAGGGTTGGTACATTTGTGTCATGAATCATGTACTTAGAACATTGAAAATAAATGCGTTGTGGTTTATTTTTACGATATTTAGTTACGTTGAACTTTATTTCATGTTGAAAATTTGGATTGGTGTTTAACATTTTATGCGAGAAATTATTTTGGGAAAATGAAGAAAGCGCTTTGTCAAAGTGAGGTTGTATTCCCCGATATGTCATTTTAGGGAAGGGTTCGAGTTGATGAGGAAAAGGTTAGAGCTATTATGATGGCCACCATAGTGCTTGAGGTCAAGGCTTTCATGGCCCAGCCTTGTTCTATCGAAGATTTTTTCTGGGAATTAGCTCCATAACGGGGGATCGTTAAATTTAATTGACTAAGAAGAAAGTTTAGTTTAAATGGACATAAAAGGGTTAGAGGAGTTTTGAAGATGTGAAAGGGAAATTGGGTTGCTCTAGTACTTGCCTTACGATCTTAAGAGGTTTTTTAGGGTTTAAATATGATGTCGGTGTTGGCATTGGTGTTTTCCCTTTGTAGGAAAACGGGCCATTGCCTACTTTAGCAAAAAACTTTTAGGTCTGCCCTTTAATTATAGCTTTCAACAAAGGTTCTATACCCCTTTCCCTCCTTTAAGACTTCAGTATTATTTTTTACTAAGTGAAAACATCTATTCAGATCATGAATCTTTAAGACCTTCGTCGGTAGTAGAAGCTTTTCGGCATCACGCCAAGGTGTCAAGTTTTGGAGCCCTTTTCTATGTATCAGGTTAAGAAAGGGGAATCCCCCCACAGTGCAATGTACTTTTAGTGTTATACTTCTTACGCGTTATGGCTAAAGTGCTTGGATTTTTGGGACTTTACCCGATTAAATATGGTTGATACATTTGGGCCTTTAGTGTCAAGTGCGTAATAGGGAGCTATGGACAAAATTTCCTTGAGTGAGGGGTTCTTGATGAAAGGGGAAGCGATTTTTCATGCCGGTGGTTTTGTAAGGGGGCTATTGGTTTAAAAGTTTATGTGGGGTCTGGTGGCCTTTGGGGGGAAAAAAAAGGTGATTTGTATTTAAGGGCACTTTTACTAGCTTGGGTTATGAGGGATTTTACTGAATATTGGGGGTACAAGGTGTATAAATATGAAAAAAAGGGGGGAGAGAGAAGCTTTGGAGTTTACCCCTTTCTAAATTTCCCAAAGTTGGGACTAATCTAAGCATGGATTTTTTTGCTTAGCCTTCCCCATACACCCAAAAGACACGATTTGATCATTGTAGGATCGATTGATTCAAAGATGAAACATTTCATCCCTTGCCTTTAAAACTAATGATGCTTTATTCATCGTTAAAACCCCCTTTTGCAGAAATTGGGCAAATTTCTAGAGTGCTAAGGAGTCTTATGTCCCAATGTGATTTAAATTCACGAGTTTTTTTGGAAAACCTTTTGGAGGAAACTCGGTATTAAGTCCCATTCGGCACTAAGTCCTATTCGTACCTTTGGCAAAAATGAAAAAAGTTAAAAGAAACGTCGGTAATCTTCTATGCCTACTGTAGGAAAGAAATCTTGGACTGGGATTTATGCTTACCCTCATGAATTTGCCACATCGCTCAACTCACAACTCCATAGAACATCACCATTTAAAGGGTTTTTTTATGAATTAACTCGACCTATCCTTGGAAAAGTTAAAACCCAATAAAAATTTGGGGGAGTTAATTCGGTTACAGCTGCCAAAGGGTTTTAAAATTGCAAAAAGAAATTGCCCAGCTTTCCCAAACCCTGGCCGTAGAAGGAAAGGGAGCTTAGAAGAAAAAATCGTTTATGCCCCGGGGACCTTGTCTAGATCATCTTTGCAAGGAATGCTTCCTTAACAAGAGGACAAACAAACTTCTTCAAAAAGGTTTGTTTGGGGCTTTGTAGATGGAAATTCTCAGGTTTGGGGTTTTAACAAGGTTCCCGGGGCCAAAAAAAACCCGATTTGGGGTTTTCCAACAGGGTTCCCCATCCTTTTATGGGGAGGTTTGGGGATTCCTCGGGAATTCTTTTGACTTTTTAAAAATTTTTAAAGTTAGTTTACCCAAAAAAAATTTTTTGTGTAGATTACCTAGTTTTTTTATAAAAACAAGTGCTTTTTTAGCCCTTTTCAAAAATTAATTTTCAAAATTTTTAAGTATTTTTAGGTTTTTTTTTAAAAGGGGGCTTTTTAAAGGGTAATTTTGTTTTAAAATAAAAGTTAAAAAATGCTAATTTCTATTTAGTGGAAAATTTTAGGGGTTTATGTTAAAATCTGTTTGAATGTAACCAAATTAGCATTTTAGGTTTTTTTAAATTAATTATTTGGGTTAAAAAAAATTATAAAGTTAATTTTTAAGGGCCCCAAATTTTTTTTTTAAGTTATTTTGGGGTTTAAATTAGGGAAAATTAAAAGAAAAAAAATGTTTAGGGGGATTTTAGATATTTGAAAAAATCTTTTAAAAAAACCAAAATTTTCAGGGGGGCCCTTTAATTTCCCTTAATTTCCAAAAATTTTTTAAAGACCTTTTTTTTTCCTTTTTAATAATTTATTTCCTAAATTAACCAAATTAAATTTTAACAACCCAAAGGGGGTACAATATTCTTTCTTGGGGGATTTCAAATTTCCTAAAACATAAAAATTTTACAAAAAATTTAGGTTTTTTTATCATTTTTTTACTTAATTTCCAAAAATTAAAACCTTTTTCCCTTTTAAAGGTTTAAAAAAAAAATTTAATTTTCTTAAAAATTTTAAGGGAAAAATTTTTTTGGAAAAAATGGGTTTTAACCGTTTTACTCTTGTTCAAAAAAATTTTTTGGGACAATAATTACATTAAAAGTCTTTTTTAAATTTTAACCCAAAAAAACTTGGTTTTTAAAAAAATTTTTCAAAAGCCCTTTTTAAACTTTTTTTAAAATTTTTTTTTTAATTTTTCCTAAAAAACTATAAAAAAATTTTAAATATAAATTTTTTTTTTCCCCTAATAAATTTTTTTTTTCCCAATTTACACAAAAGGGCTAACCTTTTTCCAAAAATCCCGGGGTTTTGGGTTCTAGCCCTTTTGGGTTGTTCGGCCCAAAATGGCCCGTTTCCACCCATTTCTGAAGTGGGGAATTTTTTTAAATTGGCCCCATTTTTGGGGTCCTTTTTCCTTGGGGTTAAAATTTGCCATTTACCCCTTTTTTTTGGGTTTTTTTTTTGGTTTTTTTTAAAAATTTCGAGTTTTTATTTTTTCCTTTTTAAAATATAAAAAAGGATTTCAATTTTTTTCCTTATTTTAATAGGACAAAAATTTAAAGTCATTTGGGAAAAAAAAAAGTTTGGGGTATTTAATTTTTTTTTCCCTTTAACTTTTAGGGCCTTTTTTTTTTTTTTCCCGCTTAGACCTAATTCGATTTTCCCTTAAAAATTTCCTAAAAATTTTTCCTTATTTTTCCTTAATTAAATTTTAGAATTTTTTAATATTTAATGTTTTTGGAAAAAAACCTTTTTTTTAAAATAGATTCCGGGGGGTTTTTTAAATAATTTTTTTTCATTTTTGTAAAAAAAAATATTCAAAATTTAAAAAATTATTTTAAATTTTTAAATTTTTAAAAAAATTTTATAATTTTAATCTAAGGGAGTCTTAATACCAAAAAAAATGCTTTTTACCAAAATTTTTTTTTTTTTTTTTCATTATATTTTTTTGAAATTTTTTTTATTTTATTACCCTTTTTTTAAAAAAAAATTAAAAACCGAGAAAGGGGTTTATTTATTTTTTAAAACCCCCCTTTTTTCTTTTAAAATTTGGGCTTAATGGGCTTTAAACCAATAAAAAACCCTTGGTTCTTGGGTTGGGGGTTAAAAGAAACCTCTATTCTTTAATTTTTGGGGTTAAAATTTTAGTTTTCCCAAGGATTACCCTCTACAAAAAAAAAATTTTAGGTTTCCCTGCTGTTTGTAAAGGAAAACCCCCAATTTTTAAAACAATTTCGGGTTCAGGCCCAAAGGAAAAATTTTTCCTCCTTTTTGAATTTTAAGGTTTTTTAAAAAATTCCTAAAGGAAATTCCCCCAAAAATGTATTTGGGGGGTTCCCTTCCAATTACAAAGGGGGGTTTACTTCCTTTAAAAAAAATTTTTTTTCCTTAAAAAGTAATTTAAATCCCCTTTTTGGGGTTGAAAGTAATTTTTTTAAGGGGTCCCTTTGGTTTTAAACCCTCCATGGGGGACAACCCCCCAAAATATATTTAACTTTTAGTTTACACTACTTTCATTCTTACATTTTTGGGTTTTTCCCTAAGATTTCTCTTCGTCAATTCCTTTTAATTTCTTGACTATGGGATTATTTCCCATGTACCCATTTTTATTTTTTTCATTTTTTGGGCCTTCCCTCATTCAATTTTTGGGGTTTTTATCTTATTCCCTTTGGGTTCTTTTTAGGTCCGCCGGAAGTTTAAAACCTTTATTGGTCCCCAAATTTTTTTTTTTATTTCGTTTTTTAGGGCCGTGCCTTATTCGGGAAATATTTGGGGGTTTTTTCCAAATTGGGGTTTACCCTCTTTAATTTTTTTTTGGGTTTTTTGCGTTCCTTGGGGCGATTTTTATTTGACACTTTTGGGTTTGCCCCAAATTTTGGGGTTCTTTCATTACCTTTTTTAAAAGGGTTAAGTGTCAAGGATGTCCCATTTAAAAAACCCAACTCTTTAGATCCTTCTCTCTTTTTTATTCTTTACCTTTTAAAAATTTTATAATTGGGGCTTAAATAATAATTTAAGGCCTTAAGCAATTTATTATGGAATTTTACCCTTTCGAAATTAGTGTTCTTTGTCTTGAATGGGTACAATGCACCCTATTTTTTGCCTCATTTTAATTTTGTTTTTTTTTTTTTTAATAAAAAATGGTCCAAATAGAAAAATTTTAAAAAATTAGAAAATACAAAAGAAATTTGGGAAATTACCAAAAAAAGGGAAAAATTGAAAAAAAAATCTTTTTTATTCAAGAGTCTATGTTTTTTTTTAAGGAAGGTCATTAATTGGGGTCTCCCATATAGGTTAAAATCACACATTTCATTTAAATTTTAAGTTTATTTAAGAATATTATTTTTTTTTTTTTTGATTTTTTTAACCATGGTTGATTTTAAAGGATTTTTTAAAATTTTCGTTAAAAGGGGTTAATTTAAGAATTTGTTGTCAAAAGACTATTGATAAACTTAAGATTTTTTTACAGAAAAATAATGTTTAATTTAAAAAAAATTTGCATTAACAAACCAGAGCAATAAAAAATTTTATGAATTAAAATTGGAGAGGTTGTTTTAAAGAACAAATATTCAATATTAAAATGTAAGTTTCTCCAGTTAAAGAGAAAATGACTATTTATATAGCCCCCCGGGGAAAATTTCAAAAAAAGAAATTTTTAAAAAGTATATAAAAAAGGGGATTCTTAGTTAAAAACGAAAAAGGGTAAAAAAGGAAAAAGAAAAAAAAATGGAAAATGTACAAAGTTAAACGGGTGGAAAAAAAGTTTAAATTGTCCTTAAAAAATTTTTTAGCACACAAAAAAAAGGGTCAAAATGTTCGGCAATAAAAGGGCCAAAGACAAGAAGGTGGGGGCATTCCAAAAAAAAACTATTCCTTTTGGTTTTCTAAATGGTAGGGAATTATAAGGGTTGGGTTTGATTTGGCAAAGGGAAGGTTACATATCATATAGTTACAGATCAAGTAAAAATTTGGGGGCTCAAGGTTCAGCACATTTTTTAGATAAATTTTGTCTCAATAGGGAGCGGAAAAAAGGAAACACCAAAAAAAGGTTGGGGTCCTGGGGCCTGAAAGTAAAGGGACCGTTGGTCGGTTTTTTCACCCTTCCCGGATTTTAAGATTTGACCCCAAATTTGGTTTTATTTTTGGAAATGGGTTACAAAAGTAATTAATGAAGCAAATTTCGTGTCTAAGGTTATCAAAACCCAAATCTTTAAAAATCCCTGTCAAATGTTTGTTTGCCTTTTAAAACTTTTCCTTGAAATGGATTAACAAGGGAAAAAGGGGTAAACTTTTTTTCTTTTTTCAAAGCTTCTTTTTTTAGGGACTTTTTTGGGGTTTCCTTTTTTTTAGAACGAAAATTCCTTTATTGTAAAAAAACTTCCTTTGTAGTTAGGGGAAATAAAAAATTCATAAGTTTTTAAAAAACCCCTTTAAAACAATTTGTTGGCATTGTAGCCCCAAACAAGTGGGGAAATTCCCCCAAAAATTTTTCCCGTAAGGGGATGAAATTACACATTTTTTTTAATACATTTTTCCCAAAGGTACTAAAACTTAACCCAAAACTTTCGAGCTCCATAAGGTCTTTTAAAAAAACTTGAATTTTGGGAATAAAAATTGGACAAAATCCTTTCTCTATGCAATTGCAAATTCTTCAAAAGGAGGTTTAAATAAAAAAAAAAAAAAAAAAAAAAAAAAAAAAAAAAAATAAAAAAAAAAAAAAAAAAAAAAAAAAAAAAAAAAAAAAAAAAAATTTTAAAAAAAAAACAAAAAAAAAAAATATTTTAAAAAAATAAAAAATTTTTAAAAAAAAAAAAAAAAAAAATTTTTTATTTAAAATAAAAAAAAAAAAAAAAAAAAAAAAAAAAAAAAAAATTTAAAAAAAAAAAAAAAACCCAAAAAAAAAAAAAAAAAAAAAAAACGTTGGGTAAAACTTTTATTTTTGAAAAAAAAAGGTTTTGTTAAAATTTCATTTCCACAAAAATAGGGCAAAACTTTTTGGTTTATGGGGGAAAACCTTTAGAAATAATATGTAAATTTTTTTGGGGGGAATAATGATTTAGAAATTTTTTTTTAAAAATTTTTTTAAATTTTCCTAAGTTCTTCCTTCCCTTTTTTTATAAAAAAAATTTTTAAAAAAAGAAACTTTTAAATCCCTTTTAAATTTTAAGGTTAAAAGGTTTCCCCTTTAAATTTAATCAACCTTTTTTCCCCAAAAATCCCCCCAACCCATGAACCTTTACCAAAACCCCTTAAAAAACAATGGGTGAAACCCCCCTTCATAGCACTATCGGGTTTTGTCAAATTTTTTATTAAATTCTCTTAACCAAAATTTCCTTAAAATAATCAGGAAAAACAATCCGCCTTTGCAATCGTTTCTTAGGTTTAAAAAAATTAAATTGTTGTTTTAAACCCTTCTTTAATTTTACGAAAAAGTTTTTCAAAAACCATTGTAAAAAAAAACCAAAAATTTATTTTCAAAATGTTTAAAGTCATGATAGAAAATGATGACATTTAGAAAAAAAAGGTAAATTCATAAATTAGAAAAACTCTTTGTTTTTATTATTTAAAACTATTTTTTAAAGGCAATTTGTTATTTTTTAAAAGGAAAACCATGCAAAACCATGTATTTTAATAAAATTTTGGGGGGATTTAAAATTAGGGGCGCAAATTAAATTAATCTTCAAAATCCTTTTAGCCCTTTTATGTTCATTTAAAAGACATTCCCTTTACAATTCAAATTAAAAAAGGGTTTTTAAAGGTTTTTTAAAAATTCCAGGGTTTTTTTAAAATTAGAAAAGGTTTGGGGTTAAAAAGTATTCCCAAAAAAGACCCACTTTTAAAAATTTTAAAAAAATTTTAATTTTTTTTAATCAACCTTTCTAAAAAATTATAGGAATTTTAAATCCTTCGGAATTTTCGTTTTATTGGTAATTTCCAAATTTTTTAAACAAATTTTCTATTTCTTATCCCAGGTTAAAATTCAAAATTTTAAGAAATTAGGTTTAAAACCCACTTAAAAATAAATGTTTAAAAATATTTTTCAATAGAACCCCCCCATTAAAAAATCCCTAACCCCCAAAACTAGCTTCTTTCGTGCTTTCAATAATTCACCTTAATCTTGATCAATAACATAAAATGGGCAAACCTAAGAGAAAAATGGTATCACATAAATATGGACATTAGAGAGCTTTAGATTAAACGTCATGCAAATGCAAGAGAGAAGGCATGATAGGAAACATGTTCAGGAATAAATAGCAAGGTAATTCACATAGATTCAAGAACATACATGAATGTTGTTTATTACTGTTAAGCCAATTGTATTAGTGCTAACCTCTCATGTTTACTTTTGCAGGCTAGATGGAGATTGACTTATGGACAAATTAGTCCTTACTGGTGAGGTTAGATATATACCATAATGGGTTTGGTTGGATTATGTTGTCATGCCCCAAAGTGGTAGAGTCGTAACAGTCCCACCGTATAAATCATTCTAGGATAGAAGTTGACCTTATAGCCACTATCTTAGACTTGATTTACATAAAGCGTCTACAATTAACCCACTTTGAAGTAAACAATTTACGAATTAAACAAGTTGTTTACCTAAGAAAGTATGAAAACATATATATACTAGGATTTAAATATTAAAATTAATGTTTATAAGATTTGATTATATTATATTACCTAAGTAATACTTTATTTGAAAATGGAAGATTCTAAAATAAAACTAAAACTTTATAAATATATCTATTTCTTCAAATTTATTTTTTTACTCCCTAGGATCCAGTAGTTGCTAGGTAAAAGGTAATTATAAGGCCACTTTCTAACTAGTACCTACAACAGCATCTATAGAGATGTGAGTAATCAATCGTTCAGTAAGTTGGACAGAGATTTAAAACTATATATCAAACATAAATAAGGTTATCAATAAATTAGTTAACGCAATGCATGTACAAGAAAATATCATCACACGATGTTATCCAGTTCGTTGTGAGATTAGAAAAGTTATACCCACTCTAATCCAGGTTAAAGAGTTTAGAGCATATATCAATAGTTACTAACCAAACCCAAGCTTATGCAATTGAGACATTACTTTTCCTATGACTACTTTCGAACCATTGACTTCACCTTTATTCCGACTCCCTCTCCTATTACTTAGTTCAACTGAGGATGAAGAAAGAACCCATTATACTATTCAGTACTATCCCTTTTGAAAGGGTTAATATTTGGTTGGAGAACCCCCAAATGTTTCTCCTATTGGGTTGCTATGTAGGTCCATTTTAGAATTACAAGGCATATATTTATTTAGTTAGATTAGGTTTAAGGTGTTCAAGTATTTTATACAAATCATATAATTTTCAATCCAAAACATTAAACTAGAATCATATAATCAAATCCAGAACTCGCACACACAAGTATGCATACAAACAACTATCTAACAAACATAATCAAGTATAGCCTCAAAGTACTATAAAATAGTACTCTAAAATACAGTAAAGTATCGATCCCAACTTACTTAGACTTCTTGCTTGCTCACTTAAAGTGCGACTCGCACAGCTCATCGTTGATAATTCCAATAATACAAATGTTGTTTTAATACTCATATAACTATCTTATATAGGTTTTATTCTGTAATTCTTTATGTTATCTTCAGTTTAAGGTATTATTATATCTAATTATTTAGATTTTTAAGTTTCTTACGATTATTCTTAATTTAAGCTGGGTTCTGATCAGTTTCCGAATCAGTATCTAAATTAGATTTTAATTTAATTTCTAATTACAAATTTTATACGCACACCTTAAAAACTCATTTAGAATCATTATGTAAAATTAATCATATTACACTTGAGTATCATCAAAACTGTATTTAATTCCTAACCGGTATTTTGATCTATACAGTATACTCAATTCCTAATTTAATTACCAAATTAGCTTTCGATGTGAGGAAAACCTACATTTTTCATATAATTTTGTAAAATTCACCTTTCAAATTAGATTTATATCATATTCCTAATATTATATTACCATTAATTTTTACCTAATATTCTCTACCATTTAATTTCTATATACACATATTATGTATTATTACATATTATACACTTATACCATCTATTAAACATTCTAACACTATAAATATCTCCTTCATTATCTAATAACATATTAAAGTGTCTAATTATATCATAGATCAAAATTTATACCTAGTTAACCTAAATCACAAATTTAACTTAAATATACCCCTTTACCTATATAATTATTAGATATATACATAAGACATACAACTAACACCTCAAACTTCACAATACCATCCTACATCAGCAACTATCATCTAAAGATATCTAATTACATCATAAATTATAATTTTTACCAAATTAATATTAAATTACAAATAAAGCCTAAATATTGCCCTTTATGCATGATTTTTGGCCTAAAAATTAAGTAAAAATTTAGAAAATTAAATTTAAGGAAAAATCTTCATAGCATCATAATATATATCCTAGAGAATCTATATAAAAATTTTGAAGTCAAAATTACATCGTTAAGGTCATTTATTTCGATATGAAAAACTAATTCGAGTTTGGGGGTTTCTTAAGATGATATATTTACAATACCTAATTTTAAAAAAACATATTTTTTCTAAAAACTATATATAAAAATATTCCAACATATTAAATGTCATAATTTTCTATAATTATTTGATATTTTAATAAATTAAACAAAATCAGAATAGATTTTTAACTTACCGGTGTTACTTTCTCTGTCTACCATGGACTTGTTAGCTAATCTAGGCATTGCCTCTACCATCTGGTGGTAGTCACCGTCCATTCCCAATTGGTCGTTGGGTGTTTACTCTCCTTATATGTTCTAATTACACACTACTTTGCTAATTTTTTCTAAAAAGATTCTCTACTCTCTTGTTAACTTCTCTTTATTTCTCTTGAGTTCCCAACATGTCAAAATGAATTTCAAATGGTTTTCCTCCAATCAATAGAGCTATTTAAAAGGGTTAAGGAATTAATTGGTGTCATTTGTCCCTTATCTTTTCTTTTCTTTGTTCTTTCTTCTTTTTTTTTTCTTTTTTGCTTTCTACTAGCTAATTTTGATTGGTTAATTTCCAACTTCCATACCCAGCCTTTTACGCCATATTTCTGGATTTTTCTTCACTTTTCCATATTTTTCTCGATTGTCCCTTAATTTTTTATGAAAATTTCTTTATTATTTAACATTACTTTGATATATTTTAGATACTTTAAGCAATTTCACTTATTTTTACTTACACGTAAATACATATATGATATAAATAAATAATCTTAAATATTATTTATGTTATTTTATTAATTTTTAATATTCATATAATTTATTTTTATCAATTCGTTAGTCATCGAAATTTGTTTTATACATTTTTTATCAATAACGAGTTCTTTACATATAACTCAATATTATAATATTTTATTATTTATTTTCTCAAATACAAACTCACAATATCACTTTTACTAATATTCTTAACTTCCTTATAAAATTTAGGCTTGATCAAATAACCTATTCTTTTATCCTAAATTTTACAAACTAAACTTCGAATACCTGTTGGGGGGTTTTTACATATTAAAGGTACGTTACATCTCATCCGTACACATACATCAGGAGTTGTCCATATTTGATTGTTATTTCATTTACAAGATTTTAGAATGGCTCATTGTATGTTGTTGCATGTGGAAACTTTAGGTGTGATGAAGAGAGAAAAAATTCTTATTGGACCCTTGCATGAGGGCCTTACTTAGAGTATATTAAGTGATAGGATCAACTTCCCGAACTAACTACTCAAAGCCAAGCAAAAGGATTGCAAGAACTTATATTGAGAATTCTAGCGGGGAGACCTATTAAAGAAGAGGATTCTTTCTCTAATCTCCATTCTTCTACAATTCTATCGACCTAAGTGTCGAACTCTAGTAAATTTTAAAAAAACCCTTCAGAGCTACCAAACACCAGGTACTTGTCCAAGTTAAACTATTGAGCTGCTAAGCCAAGCTACTTAAAGAGTGTTTAGACATCTTCAAGCACCCGAGCTCTAACTTAACAAACTTAGGTTAGCTATGATTGTCGACCTTCCTCCAACCTCATCTAAACTAGTTTTTATCAATGCTGAGATCCCTCAAGAATTACTTCAACAAGCCCAACTACGCTCCAGACCGCCAGTCACTATTTGACATGTATCTTCTAAACAATATTCTAAAAAGGGTTCCTTTTTCCTCTTTCATACAAGATATTGATAATCAATCTTACCCATTTTTATATATTTTAAGAATCTTTTCATAAAATTATCCATTTTATCTTTTCCTTCATTATTATAACCTTAATTGAGGACATATAAAAGCTTCACTACCTTGTATATAGAAAACAGATAGACTTCATTATTAAAATCGCAAGTTTCCTTTACGAGTAACCTTGTGTTTCTCTTGATCATTTAACTTTTATATATTTCTTTAGTAAGGTATAGTGATGAGTGGACCCTAGTTCAGCATTTGCGTATGATACCAAGTGTTGGATTAAGCTAAGTAGGATTAATTGGCATGTCATATCCGATTGGTAGCTACCCGATTTATTAAGCCCTTTTATTTTCCTTTTATTCTTACCCGTTATGGTGTTACTTCGTGTGTATGACCCAGAGCACATTAGCTTCATAATATCAAAGTACAAATTCCCAAAAGGAGTCTTTTTAAGTGCAGTGGAGTTTATTTGTGTTTGTTGATTAATGGCTACTGTATTCATTCTGTTGTTGTTGCAATATGTTCATGTATAGTTATATTTTTAACGTATTGAAGTGGGTTTTGAAGTAAACAAGCCGGGGTTAGTAATAGTGCACAAGGTAAGCATGGTTAATCCTATTACTCCATTTTACTCTGTTTTCCTTACTATGAGAATAGAGCAATTTTTTTTTGGTGTTGCGTTTATGTTGTGTTGAGTGTTTTGAGTGGTTAAAGTGATTAATGAGATTTTGTGTAAAAGTGGGAAATATCCTTAAAATTGGTTCATGTTTTCTAAATTGTTAACACATTATACCTGCAGATTGGCACAAGGATTTTGGTAACCAAATTTGGGTCATGTAGCCCTGGCTAAAAAAAAAGGTTAAAAGACCCTTTTATCTGTTAAAATTTTGTTATGCAATGCAAGCTAAAGGCAACAACCACGGTGACCCCAAATTTTGGCCCGTTAAGAATGTTCTTGAGAGATGATGTGGCCAAGTTGGCTGAGCTAAATAGCCCTTTTTGACCCCTGAGTGGGAAAGGGGGCAGACTAAGTTGCCTACAAAAATTGGAGATGAAAAAAATTAAGGAGGATGTTAAGGAGGGAGATGTAAAGGACAAGGGAGGAAAAGCAAATGGGATATGGAATATGGATAAGGTAAGAAGCAGTTAAGGTTCGTTTTTCTACACTTGAATTTTCTGGATATACTGTTATATGGGGGAAAAAATTTAAATGTGTAAGAGTGAGAGATGAAGATGAGGTATAGAAATTGGGAAAATGTAAAGGCTGTGGAGGAGATTCATAGGGGAAAGTTTTTAAAAAGCACCTTTCCCAAAATTTTACAAGGTTTCGCCAAGGAAGTCGACCTATTGAGACTTGTTAAAGGTTCCAATGTTAAATCTAAGCTAATGGGGATAAATTAAAGCTTAAAAGTTAAAGCTTTTTTTCAAGACTCAAATATGAAATCCAAACATTGTGAGATACAAAGATTTTATACCTTGAGGCTCCATAAAGTACATAGAGGTCAAAAAAAAAGAAAGAAACACCCAAAACACCCCTAGGCAAGTTTCCAAAACCCCAAATTTGGGTTAACCTACCCTGTCGACCCAAAAGGCCCTAAAAAAGTAGGGGAAAAAACAGAAAAAACTTGTGAAATTTGAGTAGGCTAAAAGGTTGAAATGAAAATGCCGACCTCGAGGATATATGGAAAGGAAAAACCCTCTAAATGGAAGCAAAGGGGGGTAAAGTAGTTAAATGCTTGTGTTAGGCATATGTTTGCTAAGTGTCTTAACCAATGCTATGGTATTTAAGGAGATATGTGGACAGCCCCCAAAAAGGGGAAAGTTGATGATAGAAAGAATTTGGAAGGGTTTAAAAGAAAAAAGGAAGAGGAAACCTGTTCTTGCTAACAGGGTAAAGTGATGACTTTAGGCTGAGGTGAGGCTGAGACGTTGCCGAGCTTGGGGGAAGAAAAAAGAAATAATTTATTTATCCCAAAGTGTGCTTTTAAAGGGGGTAATGGTATTATCATTGGGGTGGAAGGGTTGCACCAATGTTGTCCTTGTCCCTTGTACAAAGGTTAGGCTATAATTCTAAGCACCCCCGACATACAAGCTCCGGGGCTATTGAAAATTGGTGCTCTACATTTTATAAGAAGTAGGTTGTCATTTATTTTTAGAACATATACAAGAACGAGGTGGTGTATGATATCCCCCCCGGGAAGCTTAGTTTGTTATATAAAAGACCGTTGTTTTTTAACCCACGTTTTTAATATAATGGTACCAAAACATTATCCCTTTATCAAAGAGGAAAAAAAAAGATGTCTTAACTAAAACACTAGTTAAGTGAATGAAACCCACAATTAGCTCCCAAAGCTAGCAAAAAAAAGGCCCTAGTTATGGAACCGGATCTCTGAGCTTTTGAGAAGGCCAATGAGCTTTGTTTTAGTGTTGGAGATTATTAGAGAAAAAAATTAAAATTCCGGAAGGTTGAAAATTGATTAATGAATTCCTGCCCTTTTTTTTTTGTAAGAGTTACCAAGGGATACCCCTAGCTAAAGAATAGAGCATTACATTGACCTTACCCAAAGTAACTTGTTAAACCCCAAAACCCGCGGGGTCGAATAATCTTACTATATAAAAAACCCTATGATAGTAATGACTTAAGTTTTTTTATAGATAAAATTTACATAAGGCGTCATGATTCGCTTTGAAAAAGGTTAAATTTAAATTTAAGCTAAAATTTAATGAAAAGCCAATACTTAATTTTAATAATAATTACATCCATATTGTCTTAAAAGTGGGAATTTAAAAAAACAATACCAAAACGTTTCAAAACCTGAAGTACAATAAGAATTTAAAAAATTGTCCCTATAGCCAAATTTTCTTACCCCATAACTTCAAAAGAAACGACCTCATGATAAATTTTACCACAACATATCGTCAAAACCTGTAATAAAATTAAAGAATATAAGAACCACAATTTGTAAGTTAAATTGAAACTTATGAAAACTCCCCCAACCAAAAAGGGTTATCAAACTTAAATTTTATCAATTAATAAGTAAATGCTTACACAAAAGGTCCCGTTGTTTTGAAATCAGAGAAATTTCATACTTAATCCAGGTGAAGGTTTTCATGTTTATGTAACAACTTATGATAAAATCAGATTTGTGAATTCAGACACCACTCCCCCTGGCCTACCCTTTGAACAATTCCCCTCATCTTCATGACCTCTTTTCTTGGTAAAATTGGCTGGTGAAGAAAAGACCTTATGTTATCCTGTGCTATCTTTTTTTAAAGATCGTGTTTTGATTGAAAATTTAATAACTCCTAAAGGTATGCAATAATTTTTAATTAGGGTACTTGGTCAATTATATTAGTACGATTTGGGTGATAAGTAGCCCACACCTTTAATTCACATCAATCACTAAAACACAACATTAATTTCACTAAAAGTCAAATACTACAAGCTATGCATGTAAACAACAACCCAAAATCATACGCAATCTTAAGCCTCCAAATACTTTAAATGCACTCTAAAATACGATAAAATATGAACCCAACTTATTTGAAGTCTTCAGTTGTTACTAAAACGGGTTACGGGTCATCATTTTATGTGTCCTATAATATAATTTTCTTTTAGTTTTATATCCTTATATTATATATAAACTTTGGGTTTAGTTTTAACTAAATTTTTCCCATATATTATTATTTTTATTACGATTCATTCTAGTTATTTTTTGGATTGTTTTAAATTCGGTTCGATTAAATTTTAATAAATTTCCAACACGGTTTTTATGTAAACCCAAAAACCCGTTTAAAAACATAATGTGATTAATTTCGAATATTATACTTAAATCTTAAAAATGCATTCAAACCATAATGTGAAATTAACCCAATTATACTGGGAATTTCCTAAATATCACTTTTGTCCCAAACCAATATTTTAGCCTATATATATCCCTTTGTCTTTATTTATGTTTTAAAAATTTACCCCCAATGTAAAAAAAATTTTTACATTTTTGTATAATTCCCTAAATTTATGTTTCTATCGTTTTTTAAATTATTAAGTTTTTTTTTATATTATCCATTTTTTTTTAAATATTTTATATTTTTTTAAAATTCAATTCCAATACTTACATTTTTTATAAAATATCCTATAAATTCTCTAACCCTTTAAAATACTTAATATCATACAACATCAAATAGACATCTTAAAAAAACCTAATTATTTCACTAAATTAGTAATTATTAAATTTAAACCCTTTAAATTTAAACCCCAAAAAATACAAATATTATATTAAAGGCCAAAAAAAATTTTTTTAAAAATTTTCAAAAATTCTTTTTAAAAAAAAAGGGTTTCTAGTGTATTTATACCTCAAAATTAGTCTAAAAAAAAATTTTGGCTCAAAATTACATTTAAAAGGTATTTATTTCTAAATGAAAAAAAATTAGGTTTACGTATTTTCTTAAGCACTAATTTTTTAAAATATAATTTAATCAACCCAAATATTTTTCTTAAATCTTATACATAAAAAAACGAATACTAAATTTCGTAATTTTCTAAATAAGATTGATAATTCAAAAAAATTTAAAAACAACTTTGATTAATATCAGATCACCTACCCAAATGGATTTTCAGCCACCGTGATGTCCTAGGAGTCGTCGGTCTGTGATGGTGGAAAGGGTGTTTTGGGTGGGATGATTCATTTCCCTTTGGCCATGGGTCATGCTTTGGTTCAACCCCAAATTGATAAATTTTTTTTTAATTTTTTAAAAATCCTTAAATTCTTTCTTTTTCAATTTCTTTATTTTTCTTACATCTAAACAAAAAAAATAAGCTTCAATTTTAAAGGTTTGGGGAAATTTTCAAGTTGATGGGGATTTTTCATTTAATTTTTTGTTGACATTTAGCCTTATCTTATTCCCCTTTTACTTTTAGTTAGTTTATTTTGATTTGGGTTTTTTCTTTTCTTTCTACCCCCTCTCCCCAAATTTTTTTGGACAAATCCTTACTTTTCTATTTTTTCCCGATTTTTCATTGATTTTTTTTTGTATTTTCTTTAAATTTTTTGACATTATTTTAGGGGATTTTTAGGTAATTTTATATTTTTACATTTCATGTAAAAAAAATGTGGAGTATAAGTAAATATCTAAATATTTTTTAGTTTATTATGTTTTTGTTTAATATATTTTATCTTTAGTGATTGTTAGTTATTGAATTTTTTTATATATTTTTTTTTATAAATAACGGGTATATTTCTTTAATTTGATTTTATAATATTTTTATTTTTTACTTATCTTCCTAAATTCAAATTAGGGGGCACTTTTATAATATTATGTTTTGTCTTATAAATTTTAAAGGTTGATCGAAAACTTTATTCGTCACTCTAATTTACATTTAATCCAAAATTCAGTTGTAGGGTTTAAGCCTTACCGAACTAACCCCCTTTCAAAATGAATCTTAAAAGGCTGTTAAGTAAAGAGATAAATGAATGGTTGATAAAACGAGGGTTTTGTGAGGGAAAAGTATGGTCCTTGTGCTAGCCCGCTTTACTCTTCCCGGGGAAAATGGTTTACGACGTATATGCATCAATAGCCAAACTATCAACCTATTTCTATCAAGTATAAAAATCTTTTTGAGGTTGAGATATGCTGGGCAACTTTATGGTGCCAAGGGTATTTTCAAGATTAAATTTTAAAAAATATTTCTGTCAAATTTGCATAAGCTTTGGGGACTGTGGAAGACGCCTTAAATGAGGATGGTATCTATGAATGGTTGGTTATAATCAAAATTACAAATGTGTCGAGCAAATTTTTGAGCCCTTTGAAACATGTGATGCATTCTTTGATTAGACGTGTGTGGTTGTAACTTTGATACCATATTGTGTTATACCCAAATTTGGGAGTTATAACAACCCTTTATGTAAACCAAAATAAGTTTTAAATAGTTTTTTAGCCGCTAATTAAAAATAGTTTACCCAAATCTTTACCATTCTACAACTTTTAGTATCTAATTCAATATATGTTTGGTTCAAACCCGTGGGCAATTTTCTAAAATACATTGAAAGAGATTTTTGGGGATAAAAAATTAAAAGGGAAAAAAAGTTTTATAAAACTTTAGAAAAAAAACATAATAAAAATTTTTAAAAGTCTACATTTTTAAAAAAATAGTACCTAAAATGGGTTTAAACTAGAGGATCCCCCCGAAGAGTCTTATTGTTTTTCAAAAGGGGTTAGTAATGTTAATAAATAAAATAAGAATCAAACCACTTGTTCTTGAATTAGCCACTTGTTCTTAAAAACTTCCCCCGACCTTGTTCTCTTCATTCTAAAATTGGAGTAGTACTGCGTATCTTTGGGAAACCTACAAACAATTTAGGGAAATAAGCGACAAATTGTTTTAAAAGGTGGGGAAAGGGGACAATAACAGTATTTGACAAAGCAATCAAAATTTTCAAGCAAGATTAATTAGATAAATGATGTTTAAGTAAATGCTATGCCGAATTAACTAGTTGCGTAAGATTAGAGAAATTGATCTTCTCTAATTGGGTTTTTAGGAGTTTCCAAAAGTGTACTTTATAGTTTATTACCGAATTGGGGGGTTTTGCTAGAGAAATCGCTCCCCTTAAGGGCTACTTTAAACCATGTTTCTCAACCCTTTTCGCAACCCTTTTTTTCCTTCACTTAGTTCGATTAAAGGGTGGGGGGGACCATTTTTATTATCCTA
>JAMXBC010000418.1:0-22850 GCA_024138005.1 Lumnitzera racemosa | reverse complement strand
AAGCTTTAAACAATACTTTTCAAGGCATTTAAACACTCCTTCTCTTTCATTCCAACCGGCTGCACCCCTCCCCATTTCTCTCACTTTTAATTTCACTTTCACTTCATTTTTTCCTCTTTTAAAACAAACATAAAAAGGGGAAACAACTTTACACCACAAAATCCATTTTCTTCCATTTTGAAGCTTCAACTCATGGCATTTTTTTTTATTTGTTCATGTGCCATTTTCTTTCATCATTTAAGATCATCTAATACCATTAGAATCTTTCATAAACCCCTTTCCAGAAGACCGAAGAATTCGGGTTTCAAAAGGTAAGCAAAAAGGAGGAAGCAAAGTTAAAGGCTTAAGAGGAACCTTAGTGCACAACCACAAACTTTGCGTTAAGGACGAGTAAGTGATTCTTGTGATGTGTGGATTAATATTTTATGTTAGAAGACTTGGATTTCTTGAAGATATGAGTAAGGTTTGAGTTGTTATATCACAAAAATTCGTTTTATGAAACAATTTCTAAAACCATTACATGAAGTTGAAATATGAGCATGTAAAGTTGGTGTTTTGTATGGACATTTGTTTAATGCTTTGAATGGAAGATTTTAAGCTAAGGAAACCTTGAAATGAGAATTTTAATGGAGGATATACATGCTGGACGTGAGGGTTCCATGATCATTTGAATGTTGATTTTGTTTCCATTTAGTTAAACATGCTCAAAACTAGACTTAAGTTAAGGAAAAATCCACACATGAAGTTTTATGAAGAAACCAACTTTGTATGACATGAGCCATGATATGGGAGTTGTATTAAGTAAGAGATCTTTTATTTCCTTATGTGGAACATGAGTTTAAGGATCATTTGATGGAAGGAAACTTAGTTGAGATTTGTACACAAGTAGTTAAGTGCATAATCTACCCCAAGTGAGGACCCCTTAGACCAACATGAAAAGATCTGGAACATAGGAAAATAAGGCCTAAAAATATGATAAAAGTAAAAGAACAAAGTGAAAAGAATAACTAAAGAAAGTATAGTAGACATATAAAGCCTAAAACTCAAAACCGAGCTTAAAACTCTCAAAACAAGCCTAAAACTCTAGGATGGGCCTTCAATAAAATCTGATCAGCACCTTAAGGTACCAAGAAAGGTTGCTTTGAAGCCCATAAGAAATCTACCTAAGGCCCATAAGCCCACCAAAGTCATGAACCTTAGTTTGAACTAAAAACAAGCCATTGATAACTTAAGCTCACTAAAGGGCCCAAGAAGTGGTTTGTTAGCCTTAGGAATATAAATCAAAGTTGTTAAATCTGATCTCAAGGAGTATTTTAAGCTTAGGATAAAATTTAAGGGTCAAGCCCAAAGGATTCCTCAAGTTATCAAAGGCCCATTTACCAAACAAGGCCTAAAAACACTCCAACACATGAGGAACGCTACTATTCTGACCCATGGACAGAATTGCATATCTCATTTCGAAATCTAACTTACATGTTAAAGTACACTCGAAAATGATGAAGATTGACTATAAGATCATAAAAATCGGATTTAAAACGAAAAATTTATACGCGATTGAACTTTAGGTAAAAACCAGAAAAATTCCGAGAACTAGCTAAGAATATAACTTAAGGAAAATTTACATAGTTTCTTAGTTTGCTTCATTCCTTATAAAAATTATTTCAATGACCAGGGACACTGTTTTCGGAGACGACTTGCCTCCGGACTACTTTGATTGAACCACATGGCAGAGTGAGTAAATTCCCGATGACTCTTTACTTGATTGTGCTTGTAAAGTAGATGCACCTAATCTTATATTTATAAATTTGGATGCTTGTGGATATGGGAGATGCATGTGTATGAATTATGGATGAGTGTGATGACTTGTTAATTATCTATAATAATTGGGAATTGTTTGCATGAATTATACTTGTGAATTGTATGGAATGAAATTGGTTGATCACCCTGAAAATCAAGTTAATCACTTATATGATTAAGAACTCAAAATGAATCATGCATTCTCCATATTGCATACGGATAACACCGACTGTCGCTTCATGCAGAAGATGGGAAGGGACTCACGGAATACGAGTTTCCTGCAGGATTGGGCACTAGCTATGCCATCATATATATTGAGTCTCTGTTCTTAAGCTGATGGGCTTACTAGGCGCTAGGAGCCGCCAACCGTCGGCAAGGGGCCGAGTCTTGTGGCTTCTGCTTAGGGTGTGTGTTTGTGGATTGCGGGGGGCTACCACACCGCTAGACTTGGGATTTTTAAATGATGCGATTTGATTTTTGGTAAAGGAAGTATATATATATATGTATAATGTAGAGTTTTGTTTTGGTATGAGCACGATAGTGCAAATGAAATAAAACCCAAGGTCTAGAACCCGGATTTATGTTTGGATCGGTTAATTATCTCCAAACCCCGACTTCAGGGGGCGAAATTCTGAGTCGTATGCAGTTCCTAGGTCACTGCATGGTTGTATGGCATACTGTTTGTTCATGCATTCATATGATTGTACATCTAATAAATTTCTGCCTTGTGGTACTGATGAGGGCATTTATCTCACTAAGCGTAAGCTTACTCCCCTATAGATTTCTATTGGTGCAGGAGAACCTCTTCGTCAATCCGAGCCGAGGCATGCCCATGGTAAGTCTTGGGTAGAGACGGGTTGAGCGATCAGAGAGCGAAGAGGATATTTTGTAATAGATATTTAGATACTTTCATGTATTTATGCATTACTTTGATTTTATGCAGTTCCGTTATGAACTGCATTCGTTTGTAATACTGTTTTGGTGTGGGTCTTACGAGCCACACCAATTAGTTAATTTATAACATAGAAGTAATTTTAGTTAAATTGCTCTATATTACTTGTCTATGGGCCTAGTGGTAACGTAGAGTGGAAGGAGCCTTGTGTATCGTATGAAAGGCCTATGATCAGCAAGGGGGTTGATAATAGACCTTTATACGATACACGACGACCTATCACGACAACGATACTGTTAGTCGTTATAGTGGCTCCCGTTGATTTAAAAGTATCATAAATCTCTAGAAAGCTAGATATGTGGCATTGGGATCTTCATCTTGGGACTGTCAAACTGAACATATTGTTGCACCATTTGTATGATGTTAGGTGCAATTTGGAAGTGTTAGCCACGACGGTTGGCCTTGCGATGCTAAAGTCAGCTCCAATAAGTGTAGGCCTTAAATAATCGGATATGGTCCGATTTGCTTCATTCCCGTTGTTCGCCATGTGTAGTAGATCTTCTTGCTCCATGAATTGAGTGTTAGTCTCTTCACCTTCTTCCTTGATTTCAACAATTGACTCGTAGTCAATGGTCGCCACACTTTGTCAAGGTCCTGATTTCAAATTTTGAAGGGCAGTTATCTCAATTTCAGGATCAAGTTCTACCAAATCTTCTAGTTACTTCTAGTTCATGCATTGTAAGGATAAGAAATATAAAATCAATTGTAGCTCTAGCTAATGAAAATAAATAATGAAAACAAAGGGAAAAAATGGTTAAAGTAATAAAGAAAACTAGCGTTCTTAATATCGAAAATCCCCAGCAGCGGCGCCAAAAACTTGATATGAGGCAAGTACACCTATCAGTTTTAATATAGCGGATGTGAGTCCGAGTCGATCCCTCAGAGATTTTGAGTACTAATATTAACCTTAGATTTATTATCTAATCGGAAAATTATGAAAGTTGAATTAATTAAAAATACTAAAATTAACAACTAAACTACTTATGAGACTTAATTACGTAAATTAGAAAGCAATAAACTTTCGAACGACTTCAAGTATGCAATAATGTATTTAGGAATTTTTCCCCTAGTGTTTAACATGTAACCTTTTCAAAAAATATCCAATTCAATTTCTATTATTCTTGATTGGAAGGATTCACAATTAAAGCTAATATCTTTCTCAAGCATATTAACCTAATCTTAAATTATTACGGAATCTCTTCACTTAGTAATATAATTTAGAATTGCATTAGTGTATAATGAATTCCCATGCAAACAATCAACTTTCCGAAGAAACATGTATCTTATCTCTAAGTACACATGTAATTCTCTTCAATTATGGTTAGATCTAATTACACATGCAATTTCTCAATCAACATGCATAATTACATATATTGACACTCTAGAATTATCAATCCACAATTAAACAATATAATTGAATCAAGAAAAGATAGAAACTTTATTGAAATTATAATTCAATCCAAGGGTTACATGAAACCCTAGGTTCCATAATCCTAAATACTCGAATTCTAAGCTATCATGACAAATCTAAAACGAGTTTCATCAAAAACGTAAAATTAATGCATAAAAACCCCTCTTGATTTGATGAACAATCTCTCTAATCTTGAAATCGATGTCGTTCTCGCTTCTTGATTAATGTTCTTCTCCAATCTCCTCTCGTCTCTTATGTCTCTTGTTTCTATAATGTCTCTCCTCTCTTTTGAAACCTTAAGATATCCTTTTATATATGTATTACAAAGATTCTGTTTTCGTCATCCGACATAGCCTGGGACACGGCCGTGTCCCCAGGTCGTGTAACATTCTGCACTTAGGCAAATTTTCTTGCACAACTTCAAAACTTCAAAACTTCTTCGTTTGAACTCGGAATTGAGTGAAATTGATTCATTTTCTTCGTTTTCGAGCCTAGAACGTGTTTTAAACCCTGAAATCACCATATGAAATATGTTTAAATTTAGAGTTATCAAATTTCAACCTTATCTCAGGTGATAGAAAGCATGGAGCATCTGCTGCTTGAAATAAGTCGGCATAAAGCATTGGTTCATCAATCTTTTTATGAGCCCCTTTAAGTTCTGATCGGCTCTTCTCCTTCAGCTTCTATTAGCAACTAGCTTATCCTACCAAAGAGTTTCAATAAACAATAAAAGATAGTGAAGCTAACTTAACCTTCATTCAAATTATCATACTGATAACACTCGAATAAACTTCTGAACTCGGGAACTTAGTTAAGGAATTTTTCAGGTCAACTACTTCTATACAAAGTTGATAGTTTAGCTTGACATTGTTAAGTCCTTAGCTAGGTGCTCAAGGTTCATCACTTACATTTCAAGCTGGTCAATTCCCTGGATTTGGCCACTTTTATTGGAGCTCTGCTTGGCCATGTTCCTTCCAAAACTGGATGGTTTTTCTCTTCTTCTCAGCTCAGTAGTCTTCTCTACTGTCGGTTATTATGATTAAGTTCATTAGAACCCCTTCCCTTGTGAGTGTCCTCTACCTTCTTTCCCCTTTTGCCATCTTGTATGCAACCTTTGAATTTAAACTATTGATTCTTAGATAGATTCAGTAAAATTCTGAATCTGATATTCTAAGTTGTCAAAATGTCGCCTTAAACTTCCACAAGGACTTTCTCCAGTGTTGTTGACCCCTATCCTCTAACAATCTTGTTCGTTCGTAATTACCTAGAGAATTAAACAAAAAAATTTAAAAGCGACCCAGAAATAACTAAATATCAACTTCTACAACTACCACTACAAACAAATAGCAATTACGAAACAACTACAAACAATGATGAACAGAAAAGTTAGAACCATAAATCCCCCTTTGAAGA
This sequence comes from Lumnitzera racemosa, assembly GCA_024138005.1. Classification (NCBI taxonomy): domain Eukaryota; kingdom Viridiplantae; phylum Streptophyta; class Magnoliopsida; order Myrtales; family Combretaceae; genus Lumnitzera; species Lumnitzera racemosa. The sequence continues at coordinate 17,277 of JAMXBC010000418.1, read as the reverse complement.
ATAAATTTGTACATATGTCTTCCCAAAGCTCTGATACTAATTCGATAAGGATTGAATCTTTGATACCAATATGATAAGAGATCAAAGGATCGATCCAAAGAAACAACGGGAGATTTGGAGAAAAGAACAAGAATGGGTATTTAAACGAAAATGGTGTACGAGAATAGGAAGGTTTTGATGGAATGGATGGGATATACCACAAGAATAAACAATCAGAGTTTGAGCTCAAAGAATTGGAATAAGGACTTCGAACACTAAATGTTGGCTCAGGGTTTCAAATGAAGGTTAGATAGGACTACTAATTGTTAAAATGAAGGGTTCACCACATCTTAAGACAAGATTGGGTAGAACGCAGGATGATTAAGAGTTGACACACTTATATCGGCAATCTAATCAAGTATAGACTTGCTGAAAAGAGGGAATGTTTCACTAATTATTCTCTATATATCTTATTATCTGTTTGTTTTATTATAGATTCTCGGGTAGTATAAATTTTGTCTTTTAATAGTAGTCTGACCCTAGTGTTAACTTACAATAAAGTAAAAGGGCCCTTTTAAACCTTAAAAAATTGGGCCTAAATAAAATAAAGGAAAACATGTACTAATAAAAATTTGGGTACATTTTAAAAAGTCAAACATGCAGCAGTCAGATATTTTAGAAGTATACCCAAAAATTGAACGAGGTCGGCATTTGGGATGTAGGTTCGAGAAGGGTCCCTAGGGGTCTTTGGCTTGGTTAGACACTCGAGAGGTCGCCCATAATTGCTAAGTCTGAAATTTGTCGATGCTAATCTCTCAAGGTCGTACCGAGTGGTTCCTTAGTCTTGAGTACTCAGCCGTGCGGTTTCTTAGCACCTCGGCTGACGATAGAGTTATGCCAAGTGTTTATTGTTGCTTCCCTTCATCCTTTTGGCTGCAGCTTGGCTTCGAAAAGCATTGATAGGCTTCAACTTAGATATGGTTGAAGTTGATTCCCATCATAAGGGCTGTCTTGTAGGATTCTTTAAGAGTCTTAAAAAAAACTTTTGTTGTTATGCTAAGTTGCTGGTTAGAAAATTATGGTGGGTTCAACTTTTGGGGTTTAAGACTGTTTTTAAGTTTAAACTTGGTTTTAAGTTTTAGGCTTAATACACTTATTTTACCTTCCTTAGTTGATGTTTTCACTTTGTTTACTTAATCTTATCATATTTTTAAGTGTCTTTTAGCAATGTTTCAAGTCATGTCGGGTTTGGTATGTAGGTTTTTCAACTTAGTTTTCCAACTGTATTTCAATATTCCCTTAAGTTTAGCGTTAGATCATAAAATTAAGCTGCTTATATTTAAATCTTAACTTGACTTTCTTTCCATGGACAATTATTTAGCTCATACTTTACATGAAAGTAGAAGATTTATACTTATCACAATTCCAAAATCATAGTTCATGTCTCACAAAGTTGGTTTTCTCATAAAAGCTTCATGTAATAGATTTCCTTTACCTAAGTCTAGGTTTAAGTATGGTTAACTTTAATAGAAGTGAAAGTAACATCCAAATGACTTACAATTTCCTTACATCTAGCATGCCTTTCTCTTCATTCAAGTTCTCATTTCATGATTTTCTCAACTTAAAATTTCCGTTCTAAGTGTTAAACAAGTATCTTTACATAATACTAACTTTACTGCTTATAAGTCCACTCTCTTGTAAGGATTTCATGAGTTTGCTTCTTAGGGTGGTTCTAGTTATTTCATCAACTTATATCATACAAAATTCTCAAGAAAACATGGTCTCCTATCATGGAATACTAAGCTACAAACATAAAGAACACTTGTTTACAAAGCAAAAGATGGTGGTTATGCACTAAGTTTCCACTTAAGCTTCTTGTCTTACTTTCTCCTTCTTGCAACCTTTTGGAAACTTGAGTTTTGGTCCTTTAAAGTGAGGTTTAGAGGGTGTTCTAAGGATTCTAAAAGTGGCTTGAAGGTTGACAAATGAGTATAGAAGTGGACCTTTTGTGCATAAGGATTGGAGCTATAAGTGGCGGCAATGTTGATATTGTAGGGTTTTTGTGTTTCCTCTTTTAGGTTGATTTTCAAGTGAGAGAAATGAAAGTATGAATTAAAGTGAAAGTGAGGGATATGAGAGACAGAGTGTCCAGTTGTTTGGGGGTGGGAAAGTGTGTTTAGAAGCTTGATTTATTGTCTTGTGGTATGCACAAAAGTCATTAATTACAACTCTTGGTGATGTAAGCATTAAGGAGTGAATAGTGGAGTATAAGATAAAGTGATTGATGGATAAAAGACAATAGCATGACCTCCCTTTTCTTGCTTGCAAGAATCGGCCATTAGGGTCTCTTTATAGCATGGACTTATCTTGTCTCATTTATTAAGTTAAGCATGTGAAATCTGTGATAATTTGTCCATATGTAGTATAGGTTAATTAGTGATAAGGAAAGTATCTTATCACTAGTTTTTTTATAAGTTATCAACTGATAAATGACTCTAACTCTCAATTGATAAGTTATTTAGGGTGATTAGTTGGTCTACTTATTCATATGTAAGGCTTAGGCATGAAGATAAGGGAATTGTCTTGTTGGAAATTGTTTTAGGAGTTACTTCTTCAATTATCTTATAGATTATGATGAATTTCTTATAAAATTATGAAATTTTATAAAGTTGAATGAACTTATTCAAATTTAAATAGTCAATTAGTCAGTAGGGGTTAAAAGTCTTTAATTGTTTTAGAGTTTAGGGTCTTAGTAACTTTAGGCTTCGTAGTTTTTCATGTTCAAGTTTTACTGCAAATCGACTTTCAAATAGGAAAAGTAAGTTCGTTTTTTAATTGTAAACTCGAGTTCATAGTTTAGTTGATCCTTAAGAACATTTAGGAATTACTCTTAGTTGAAATCATAAGTGTACTTCAAAGTAGGGTTTTAGCATGTATATAAACTCATCTTTGTATAGCAGCTACATTAGTTAATGAATATTCTGCATTTTGACAAATTATATTCTTCCCCTTATTCTTATGTGTGTGTTAGCTAAGGTGAGCTCCACCTTAAGTTTAAAACACTCTTATCTAACCCTTGAACAAGGTTGGTGGGGAGTAACTGTCACAAACTGAGAATGGCCTAGTCGTGGCAGACACCGTATACTATACAAGAACTCCTGATTGGTTACCTTTCCAATCAAGAACTTTTCACACAATATACAAGGATCTACAACCACTAGTTTCCAAAGAACACACAGATTGACATGATATCATCACATTGGACATATTTATATAAAATTTGAACTACAAAGCTTATATCATACAATAAGAGAGTACATCTAAGTCTACAATACTAAGAAACTAAAAGTACATGAGTAAAGATCTACATTAACTGTTCTCTCAATACACAGGACAACTCGCTCTTACCCAAGTCCCAGGCTAACCTGTAGCATCCCTCGTCATGCCTCTATGAACAGGCTATCCTACAAAAAAGTCTAAAGAGGTGTAAGCCTAAGCTTAGTGAGCAAAACCCTCAGCCATACCACAAGCAAGTTATAAGTACTTATATTCATGCATATGAATGAATGATCAACCAGAATGCCAAACAAATACGTTATAATTAACTAGTTCATATATGTAACTCAGATTTAATGCTCTCCTAAGTCAGGGTTGGAGTTTACATGGCGCCAATCAGATCCGAGGTATTATATTAGAACTTACTTTACTACTGAACTCCATGTTTCGTACTTATATCAATTAATTCTTTTATTTTCAGAAAAACCAAAGTTCTAGTATAATTGTGAGTAGGCCCCCACAGTCCATACTCACCCCTAAACGGAGATCTCTAGACTCGACTCTTAGCCAGGCGGTTGGTTGCCTCCAACGCCTACTGTTCTCGCAGGCCAGGGTAAGGTCATTTTATTACGAGTGCACAGTACAAAACCAAATAAATCAATAATATCAACCCCCAAATGGCTTTTCTTTACCTCGTTGTGATGTGACAGTTGGAATAGTATCTATACTATGCATGTTAATGCAATGTTCCAGTGTTTTTTATAGGCTAAGTATAATTTAGTTCAAATTATGCTGTGACCATCCAAATAATACACAAATCATTTTCTATACTACCATGCAATAATAAGGCATTTTTTGTATCTAAGGTAAATTCACAACTCTAGCATACAATACATATACAAGCATTTCCGAACCCCACACAGTAGTCAATTAATAATAATATTTAAGTCAACTATTTACAATCACAATCAAGCATGGAATCATAGGGTAAATATTCACTCGGCCATGGTAACTCACCCTAATCGTAGTAATCAATCGGAAAGTCCCCACTCACCTCGGGGTTACCTGATCATTACAATTTGATAACGCTAGTAAGTATTTGAATTAACTACTAATTCTAAACATCTAATTACCTAATTCCACTTAAATTACTATCAACTTTAACCGATGAGACTTTATTATAAATCTTATGTAACATTTTCGTTTTATTTCTGATATTTATGATTTTATAGTCGTTTTTCATCGTTTTTAAATGTATATTCATACGATATATCTATTTTGAGTGTTAAGACTCTATTTTACGTTATGAACTAAATTTATAGAAATTTTTTTGCTATAACACTTAAGTATTCTTATTACTTATATTTATATCTTTTATTCCTAAATCTTATAATTAAAGGAGTTTACTTTGCTATTACTAATTCATGTATTGAATTAGGTATAATCCAATTTAGAAGGTGTATTAGGATTTACTAATTTAAGTACCTAATTACCTACACTTTCTTTTTTTTTCTGATTTTCTAAACCTATGCTTATGTCATCGCTTACATCATCTTTTACTTATGTCATCACTTATGTCATCATATGATTACATAAGTTTTCCTCATACTTATGTCATAAGTACATGTATTATGTACATGTTACCTCTCCTCTTTATACTTATGTACATATACCTTGATACATACATATACTTATACCTATAACTTAGACTTATACTGTATTTATACGTGTATACATACTCATATACCTATACAGTTGGATATGTATTTTTATACAAAAATTCGTATACCTAATCTTTTCCTTAAGAAAAGCTTCCTAATTCCATTCTTTTGTGTTTTTATGTATGTATTTAATGTAGTATAGTATGTATAGTTAAATATGGTCTTAATTTAGGTTATGTACATGATAGATACTCATGTACAAAGGTTCACATACTTGTACTCTTTTAGTATTCCTTATGTGCACATACTTAGAAGCATAACTCATGTCTTCCTTTCTTCTTCTTCATAATTTCTAATTCCTACACTTAAAGATGGAAACTTTGTTCCCTCTTCTTCAAGACAACACTAAACACAATAACTACTTATCTAATCTATCTAATTAATTAACTAATGGATAATATAAACCAACATAAAGTAAGTTAAGTACATACCTTTAGTTGTGTTGGAATTATGGAGACAAAAGTGAAGTAATGAAAGTGAAAGAGGAAGAAGAAGCTCACGGCATGGAAAGAGAATTTTTGGTTTGTTTCTATTGTCTTGTTTTCATAATGGAAGGAAGAAAAATGGTGGGGTCTAAGAAAAGGAAGATGTGGACGGCAATTGAGGAGAAAAAGGAGAAGAGAAAAATCAAAAAGAAAGAAAAGAAAAGCCATCATTAAGGAAGAGATAATTTCTTTATCTCTTAGTGTATTTTTTGACTTTTCAATGTGTTGACTTGGTCAATCCTTTGATCTTGGTCAATATGCGTTGACTTGGTTAACTTCCTTATGCATATGTAAATTTTGTGCACATAATGTAGTAATTAAGGGAAATGAAGAGAAAAAAATGAAGGAAATGAGAGGAAATGAGGTATTTGGTGAATTGATTAGTAAACACGGTTGATGAGGTCTTACTTTAGGTCTTTATAGCCTATATATCTTATTTGATAAACAGCTTTGGATAATAAGTGCAAAAAGTACTAATTCGAGTATTAAAAGTTCACTACTATAATCTAATCATCAACTATACCCCTAACTCTAAGTAAGACTATTTTAATCATATACTAAGAAATAATGCAAGCTATGATTCATCATCTTAGTTTCTAAAGGAATACTTAAGGATTCAACACATATATGCATGATTGAAAGTCATCTCTAGTCCTTTTATATGATTTTGCAAAATATGAGGGGTATATCATTAATTTAGGGTTTTAGAGTATATCATGTTGGATTAGTGCACATATGTCTTTAAGGTAATTATTTTTAGGGTTTCTATCACTTTTGAATGAAATGTTTAGCATTTAGAAACATTTAGGATAGAAAAGTTCTTTACGCGATTGATTAAGTCTTTAGGGTTTTCACTTTCATTAGCCTTGTTAACTCTACATCGTTTAACATAATTGAGTCTATTTTAAAAACTTAGATCGAAACTTTTAGGGGTTTTACAATAACCCTTTTAGCTTACCAATGCACCATATTAGTTAGGTTGTTAGGTCTGTGTGGAATGAGTGATGTATAATATTCATTTTGTTGGTACATGGGTTTTCACTTATACATTCAACTCCCATTTTAAGTTTTTGATCATCTTAATGTCAGGATGTACCTTTTGTTCACATACTATCATTGCACGTATGTTCACTAACATCACAACTTAACACTAACCACCTTGTGGCACATGCACACCTTATTACTATTATGCAAAGTTTCTCTTCACTAAGGCATCCTACTCACTACTAATATTTATACTAGGTATAAGAACTCACTTTAGTAGCATTCTATACATGAGAAAGAACATAGAGGTAGATAATAAGTTGACAAATGATTGGGCAAAGTAAAATACGTAAACCATGTAAAGACAAAAGAAAAATGAGTATTTAGAAAATAATGAATACGAAGAAAGCAAAGAAGAATTATAATTATTTCATTATAATGTTCAATCTTAATTTCTACTTATTGATAGGAAAAATAGGGCTTGTGCCCCTTAATACCCATTCTAACCTTTTCCATATTATAGGGCTGACTTACTAGTAGTTTAAGGATAAGCCTTTTAGGTCTAGGCTTAGTCTCTCAAAGTGATCTAACTGACCCTTAGTCTTCGAAAGTATCCTTAACCTTCCTTAAGTTTGGGACTTAGCTTGATAAGGCAGAGTCTTCTTGCAATCTTCATATTTAGGGATTTCTAAGGGTCAAAGGTTGAGTCTTGAAGCTTAGACGATGGTTGATTATGGGCATAAGGTAGAGATATTGATCTACATAGGACTTCATTAGATCAACCACCATGTCTTCTTTATAGATCTTAGGCTTTCCAAAAATAAAGATGATGCACTTTCCTATATAGGTGAGATTAAAGCATATCCGCTTTCAAATATAATGTTACCGCTACTATAATAACTAGGGGATTACCTCTACAAGTGATGATAGGAAGGCTAATAAATAGTGCACATAATGATCGAAAATGTACGCCCTTGATGAGGTCTTACTATAGTGTAAGTTGGCCTTTGAACTATTGAAGAAAAGGTAAATGGTTAAGACGGATTGAGATAGAAAGATAAGAAACTAAGAGTTGCTCGTAGATGTGATGAACCATCAAGCATAAATAACCATATCTTGTCGAATGTGACTCATTGGTCTGAGGCAGTAGGTTGCAACCCGTACAAACCTTGCTTAAGGGTTTAATATGAGCTAGGTTAGGGTTCTCACCACATAGAGAAGAGAGGAAAAGTCAATGAAATTTCATTTAATAAAAGGGTAATATCTAATTACAGCAAGTGTCATAACAGGGTATATGTACCTAGATGCCTAAGGTAAACACTTTGATACACAAAATCATTAAAAAGGATAAAATCTAAATAGAGGAAAGTGCAAAAAAGAGAATGGATAAATTCATAATCCTTCTAGGAAGAGGAATATTCAATATAGGATGGTACGACTATGTAGAGTAGGACACATGTCTTCATGAAAGAGGCTAGCGGACCTATAACATAATGAATTCTGACTCTCAATGTTAAGGTCAGTTATGTTTAGGTCCTTGGTTAGGTCGAAGCATTCTCTCTAGAATAGCTTATGGACATTGTTATGACTGTTCTACGCTTGGAACTAAGGGAGGTCTCTAGGATAGGTTAACAAAGTAGGTTTATGGTAATCAAGCAGCTCAAACTAAAGTTGCTCTTATGTGAAGAGGAAGCTAAACTTATGATAGCTTTGTTGCATGGCTAAATCAACTTAGCACAATAGGTTAATTGCTTCTGGAGTTTAGCAATTGTTGAGAATTTAGCAAACCATGTTAATTAGTGCTTAATCGGTAAGGGATCTTAAGGGTTGATTCTTATCATTCTCTCTAGGTTGTTTTGGATTTGGGATCAAATCCTTTAATTTCTCTCTCGAGCATCTTCTTCGAGTATATACAAACTTAGCTTGGTGACATTAAAGACTTTAAAAACTTCGTACTCTTTAATAGCTCAAGTTTATACGCATTGCCATTGATCTTCTAAATTACTTAGAAGCTCCTTCTGCCGAGGTGAGAGCCTGGTTTTCTTATTGTTAGAAACCTTTCTTGTTTAGATGTAGCTATACAAGATCTCCTAGTTGAAATAGCTCCTTTTCTTTTCATCCCTCACTTCCCTCTTACCAAATTTCCAGTAACTCAAGTCAATTTCTTAGTGACTTTTTGTTAGATCTATTATAAGGGTTTAGCTCGATCTTCAACTTTTGGATCTCATAGTTCAATTTTAGGCATAGATGTCTAATTAAGGGATAACTCCAAGTTAAAACCATAAACAACCTCAAATGGGATCTTACCAATTTCATTGTGAACCTATCTATTATAAGCAAACTCCAGAAATAGATGGTAGGTATCCTTATTAACTTGGTTTCTTTCAACTGTAGCTTAAAGAAGGGAACCCAATGTTCTACTGATGATGTTTATCAACCCCAGTTTGTGGATGGCATGTTGTGTTGAACAAAAACGTAGCCTTTAGTTGTCACGATAAGGTCTTCCAAAAATGACTTAAGGCGTTTGAGTCTTTATCTAATATTATACTCCTTGGGATATGATAAAGCTTTACAATCCCCAATAGAACAAAAAAAGAAATAGTTGAAGCATCGTTGGTCTTGTTGTAGGACACAAAGTGCGCCATTTTGCTGAACCTATCAACCATAGCCATTACGGCATCTCAACAAACAAGAGCAAAATCCATTCTTAGATCAATCAAGATTTAGTCAACACAAGTAGAGGCATAACTTTCCCTTGCATAGATCGACATTTGCATCTTTACAAGTCACATATCTCTTAATAATTCTTTACATATCCCTTAACATTCTAGACCAATAAAATCTTAACATGAATGGCTTATACGTCTTCCTTTCTTTGAAATGTCTCTTGACAATCCTTTATAATGGGATTCCCTAATGATTATGTCTTGTATTGAATAGGTCGACACATATAGTTTTTCTAGCTTAGAAAAGATAATATCCTTGATGAAGTGATCATCTAATGTCTTTCCTTCTCTACACTTAGTGATAGACTCAATCAAAATGTCAGTTTCGAGGGATATTTCTCCTTCATGCTCACGAATCCTAACAATCTTGTCTAGAGCTTAGGAAGAATCACATGCTATCTAGATAGGATATCTACAACCACATTTTCTTTCTCTAGCTTATATTTGATGATAAATGAAAATCCCTCTTCAAACTTAGCTCATTTAATTTATCCCTTAGACAGCTTTGTTTAGCTCTTTAAGTGTTCATGGTTTGGTGATTAGAAGACACAATGAATTTTGTAGGCAAAAGGTAATGTTGCTAGGTCTATAATGCCCAGATAAGTGCTTATAATTCCTTCATACATTGAACAACTGAAAGTCAATCCCTTAGTTTCTTGTTGCAATAAGTAATAGGTTGACAGTCTTACATGAGAACTACTCTTATATCAACACCGTATACATCACACTCTAGCTCAAAAATGTTACTGTAATCAGGTAAATATAGTACAGGGATAAAGTTAACCTCTTCTTTAGCTCAGCAAATCTCTCTTCTTCCTTACTTCCTAATAGAACTCGACATTTTTCTTAGTGAGCTCGATTTGGGTCATAGTAATAGAACTAAAGTTTTGAATGAAACTACATTAGAAAGATGCTAAGTTATGGAAACTTCATACATCTACACAAGAGGTCGGGGTAGGCCACTCTATATAACTTAGATCCTCTCCTCATATACTCTAAGCCTCCACCACTAATAATATATTTGAGGGATATAACTTCCTTATGATAGAAACAACATTTCTTCATATTGACAAATAGTTTCTCAACTTATGGAATGTTAAAAATAGTTTAGAGATGAGTCACTTAACTTGATTGATTGAGGCTACACATAAGAGTGTCATAAAAATAAGCAAATTTCCTTATTAGTTCTTCAAGACATGGTTCATCAACATCATAAACATGGACGAGGCATTAGATAACTCGAACAGGATTAATAAGCCACTCATACAAGCCATGTCTCGCCTTAAAGGATGTTTTCCATTCATGTACTTTTCGTCATCATATTTGATGATATCCGAACTTTAGGTCAATCGTAGAAATATTTCACACCATGTAGTTTGTTCAACACATTGTCCAATCTAGGGATTAGATATCTTATTTATTAATAGGTTGGTTGTCTATGCACATCCTCTAACTTCTAACTTTCTTAGGGACAGTAGGGTAGGCATAGCATATGGACTCAAGCTTTCCCTAACATAGCCTCTTTGAATTAGCTCATTCACTTGTCTTTGCATTTTGGTAGCTTACTCGATATTCATTTGATCAATTGGTCGATTTGGTAAAGGGACTTCTAGTTATAAGTCAAATTCATGCTCGATTCCTCACTTTCGTTTAATCCTCATAGAAACTCTTTAGGGAATAGATTAGTAAACTCCTTTACCAACTTCTAGATCCCATCAAGTAGGTCAGCTAGCTCTCTTTTTACTAATAATCTTTGGACAGTAAAAAGGTTAGTTCATTAGACTTCATGACTCCTTTATATTTAGGTTGGTTCATAACTAATGTTTTCTTGGTTCGTCTAGTCAACTAGACTGTACACTACTGACTTGCCTTAGTATCATGGGGATAAGGGTAATAGGTCAACCATGTTTCTCAAACATGTAAGTATTTTTGTAGCCATCATTGCAACTCTTCTATTAAATAATCAAGGTTAGGCAAGTAAAATAAGTGAAGCCCACATTGGCAGCACATCGCACAATTTTTCATCCTTATAACTCCTAACAAAAATTGGTAACACACTTGTTTTGTAACATATAATGATCCCTTTTGATTTAACCAATGTAACCGTTATGGTTTAGGATGTAAAGAGGTCAACAAGTGTAACTGCTCAACTAATCTTTATATGCAACATTTAATACAACTACCATTGTCAACAATCAAAACACACAACTGATCTCATACTTGTATGTAGTGTGAAATAAATTCTTACACTGCTTATTCACTTATTTGGCTCTAAACCTATAGCTTAGCAGACAACCAATGTTAGTATGACGCCTTCTTTTTGATAAATGTTATCTCCCATAACTTCCTACCTTTACTCCATCTTTGACTTCTTTCAAGCTTAACTAACTTCTTCTTCAATACTACATATTCAAAGGTCAAGACTCCACCTTTAATTACCAAAGTTGGATGGTTCGGCCACTAAACAACCATATATCAAAAGCTCTTGCATTTAAAAACAATTAATCTTGCTTGTCTTCCTTGTTAAGATCTACTCCTTTCAAATTCCTTCTATTTCCTTCGCTACTTCCTCATTCCATTTGAATGCAACATCTATTGTTCTTTTTTACTTAGTATGAGCTACTAGGCTCCCTACTACTCCCTTTGACAAGTCAAGAAATAAAAGCTCGATAAGGTCTATTTCTTCTATTTCTCAACATGTTGGGCAACCTTAATGGCTTTTTATAGGGTGTGAAAGAGTTACACTTTGACAACATCTCAAAGTTCATATTGTACATTAGTAACGAATCATGAAACAATTATGGATACTTTTTCTTCTACTTCACATTGATCATCAACATTTGGAACTCTTGTACGTACTTGTCAATAGATCAGTTCCTTGTCTTAATTCCTATAACTTTGCAAAAGTATCCTAATAGTATGAGTCGATAATGAATCTTCCTATATGGCCCTCTTCATTTACTCTTACATTCTTATACTCGCTACCATCTCGTCTTCTCATTATTTGCAACTTCTTCTACCATCTACATACATATCCATTGAATTCTAGGGCAATAAGCCTAACCTTATCATCTTCAGTGAAATGATGGTACTCTAACAACTTCTCATCTTACTTCCCAATCTAACTACTCATTGGTGCTACCACTTCTTAAGAAGTTTGGAATTTCAACTCTTGCATTATCGATGCTTTTAAGATATCAAACAACATACTCTCATCATAATAATCTTCTTGAAATCCTCGTCAACCTCTCAAACATCATATAGGTGATAACTCGAATTTACATCATTTTCTATGGTTATTTTGTGCTATTTTAAACATTAAGCAAGTGATTTTTATGTTTAAATTTAGCTTAATCCATTTATATTTCATTTTTAGGGATTTTCAAAGAATTTTATGATTTTTTAAGCTTTTTAGCAATTTTTAGTGTAATTAGAGGCTCCATTTGATGGATTTGGAGAGCTGATGATTGTTTACGAAGTTTTGGAAGATTTAAAGATATTTTCGATGAATTTTGAAGCCTTGAAAAGGATCATGTTATGAACTGAGAACAACCTAGTTGTGGTAAATGTTATAACTATATGAAGAACCCTTGATTGATTACCTTCAATTATGAAACTCTTCGCACAATATACAAGGCTATATAACCATAGTTCCTAAAAACATATAGATCCATATGATATCATTACACAAACATATTTATATAAAATTTAAACTACAACGTTTATAATACACAGTAATTTATTACATCTAGGTCAATACTACTGCTAAACAAAAGTACATAGTTAAGAGTCTACATAATCTGTTCTCTCTTAATATACAGGATGGCATGCTTTTGCTTAAGTCCCCAAGCTAACCTAAAGTATCCCTTAGCCAGCCTTATGAATAAGTTATCTATAGCAAAGGTCTAAGGGGTGTAAGCCTAAGCCTAGTGAGCAAACCTTCAACCACACTACAGGTAAGTTATAAATACATTATATTCACGTATATGAATAAATGATAAAATAGAATGCCAAAAAATATGTATAGTTAACTAGTTCATATATATAAGTCAAATTAATGCCCTCTAAAGTCCGGGTTAAAGTATACATGATACCAATAAGATCAAGGTATTATACTAGAACTTACTTTATTAACAGAACTCTACGTTTCATACTTAAATCAATAAGTCTTCTATTTTTATAAAAACCAAGTTCTAGTATAATCGTGAGTAAGCCCCATAGTTATACTTACCCCTAAAATGGAGGCCTCTAAACTCGACCCTTAGCCAGGCAATTAGTGCCGCCAACGCCCAGTATTCCTGTAGCTAAGGTAAGTTTATTTGTATGAGTACACCATACAGAACAATAAATTAATAATAACAACCCTGAATGACCTCTCTTTACCTCTATGTGATGTGACTGTCGGAATTGTGTCTATGTAATATAAGTTAGTCATGTACCAGTTTCTTTTTATATCCCGAGTATAATTAAGTCTAATTATGTTGTGACCATCTAATAGTACACATAATCATTTTCTATACTACCATGTAACAAACAAAGCATTATCTGTACTTAAGGTAAGTTCACAACTCTGGACACAATAGCATGCATTTCCCGACCCTATACAGTAGTCAATTAACAATAACATTTAAGTCTACTATCTACATTTACATACAAGCATAGAATCATAGAGTAAATACTCACTCAGCCATGATGACTCGCTCTAGTCATAGTAATCAATCTCGAGATCCTCGCCTACCTTGAGATCACTAACATTACGATATAATAACACTAGTAAGTAATTGAATTAACTAGAAATTATAAATATCTATTTATCTAATTTTATTTAGATTACCGTTAACTTTTATCCATTTAAGCTTTATCACTAATCGTAAGTAACTTTTTCGTTCTATTTTTGATATTTATGAATTTATAGTTGTTGTTTTTTTATCGTTTTTAGATATACATTCACATGGTGATGTCCATTTTGGACATTAAGACCGTGTTTTACGATATGGACTAATTAATGAAAATTGAAACTATGGAAACTTAGTTATTCTATTACTTATATTTATATCCTATGTGTGTACTTAATAATTTGATTAGCCCTTAGACTCTTATACTTAGAGAATTTTACCTTACTATTACTAATTCATGTACTTAATTAAGTATAATCTAATTTAGAAAGTATATTAGGGTTTACTAATTTGTGTATCTAATTTTTATGTACTCTTCTTATTTTTATTTTATAAACTTATGCTTATGTCATCGCTTACATCATCAATCGCTTATGTCACCATTCGCTTATGTCATGGCTTATGTCATCTTTTAATTCCAATCATTGCTTACCTCATCATTTAATTGCATAAGCCTTACCTCATACTTATATCATACTTAAGTGTCTTATGTATACTTTACATAAACTACTATATACTTATACCATTACTATACTTATATGTATACTACTATACTTATACATAACTTATACTTATACCGGTTTTATACTTGTATATATACCCATATACATATATGGTCATATATGTATTTTTATACAAATTTCGTATCGCAAAATTTCTCTTAAGAAAATTCTCTAATTTCATTCTTTTTGTGTTTTAAGAGTGTATTAGCATGATATAGATATGTATAGTTAGTTATGTCTTAGTTTAAGTTTGTACATAATGAGTACTTATGTAAAAAGGTCCCCATACTTATTTTTGTCTAGTATATCCTTATGTACAAAACTTATAGACATATACACATGCATCTCCTTCCACTTCATCATGATTTCTATCCTTCTACCCCTAAGAGAGAAACTTTATGCCTTCTTCAACATGGTTTAAAACATATGACATAACTACTTGTTTAACTACCTCTTCACCTAACAAATAAGTAATATAAAGCAATCAGAATAACTAATCACATCCCTTGATTTGTTGTTGGGGGTATGAAGACAAATTTGGGAAAATTTTTTGAAAGTAAAAGGGAAAGGGAATGGTCACAGCAATGGAGTAGGGGAAAAGGTTTTTTTTTTGTCTTATGTTGTGTTTGAAAAAGAAGATGGTGGGGTCTAGAACGAAAAGGAGTGCACGGCAATTAAAGGGGAAAAGAGGAAAGAAAAGAAAAGAAATCATTAGATGGCTTAGATTTTTTTTAAAGTGTAAGTATCTTTTGTTGACTTTTCCTTTTGTTGACTTAGTCAACCCTTTTTACATTGGTCAACTTTCCAAAAGCATATGCCATTTAGTATAAAATAATATAGCAATTAAGAAATTAAGGAAATAAGGCATTTAGTGAAATTGATTATAAAAATAGATGATGAGATTTTACATTAGGTATTTTTATCCTATATACATCATTTGGTAGGTTATTAGTTAACTAGTGTGAAAACAAACAATTAGGATATTAAGGTTTATTACATTTAACCTAAGCATAAACTCACCCTTAAGTCAATGTAATACTATCCTAATTTTATTTAGAGGATAAATGCGATCTATGATACAAATTTTAGTTTCTAAAGGAATACTTAAGGGTTCTAAATATATATGCATGTTTGAAAGTTATCTCTAAGTTTCACTAATGAAGGTTATATTATTAATTGGGGTTTTAGGGTATATTATGATGAAATTTTTGCTCATATGTTTTAAGGTTTTAGTTTTAGGGTTTTTATCACTTTCGAAAGAAATGTTTAGTGTTTACATACATTTAGGGTAGAAAAGTTTCATACATTATGATTAATTCTTTAGTGTTTCAAATTTCATTAGCCATGTCAACTCTAGATTATCTAACATACTCAAGTCTACTTCAGAGGTTAGATCAAGAAATTTAGAGGTTTATAGATGATATCATGAACAATGAAATGCATTGAAATCGTGAGTAAAGGAGCAGAAACAAAGCAGAAATTGTTGTCTAGAGATGACTATGACCATGGCCATGGACTTTGTATATGGCTCTCCTATTTAGTATTTTGCGATTTTTTATGTCCAATAAGGATAATGGCTAACAACCATGGTGATAGTCCCTACTTGTGGTCCTTTATCAAGAAATTCAACAATTTAAAGTTTTCATGTGAAGGATAAGTACCTACCCGTCCATACAGCTATGTACCTAAGGCATGGTCTTTTCCTGATGAGCGAATCTTAAAATTTTTGTTGCTCTATTCTATTTTTTAGATATGCAGTATTCATTTAATCTCTTATTTGTTAAGTTTTCTTTGAAACCTTATCTTATCCTTTATAAATAGTTCCTTAGGCTGGGTTTTCAAGGAGAGCCCCCCTTTTGGGAGAATTATTTCTTAGAATTATTATTAGGGGGCTCTCAATTTATTTGCCTTTTTCCTTTATTGTGTTATTTTTCTATTAAATTGTTCTTAGTGAATCATTACTAAAACTAGGGTTTCCTTTTGCAGCTGTCTTCTTTCTAATTATGATTTAAATTTTTGATTATAACTATATAGATTATTTATTTTCAATTAGTTTTTTACCATAGTTATTAATTGATGCCCGAGTTTACTATTAGTCACAAAGCCTACAGTATAACAGATAAGCGTAATTAAAAGTGTTTCATGTGCTAAGAGATTAGGTATTAGTGTTTTTTTGATTAGGGAAAACCCAATAATAGGATTGAGGTGGTCATTTAATCTTAAAATGCTCTATTCAATAGCGATGTAGCTATTAGGGTTCAAGGAATAAGAATCACTAGAGACATTGTATTTAGCTAATTTAAGATTCGATTTCCATAAGAATAGGATTAGAAATTCCATAGACTAGGATAATTGAGATATAAAGGTTGCATGGAACTAGAAAAAAAATAATAAAAATTCACTAAGGATATTGTCTTCCCTTTTTTTAATTATTTATGCTTGTTTGTTTTAATTAGTTTGTTATTTTACTTGTTCTTATCTTATCACTCCTTATTCATTTTCTTATTTAATCATGAAAATCTCTATGTTGTAAAGTTGATTATTGGAAATTTTTGGTAAATTGCAAGAATTAGGTTTTTTACATGGCTCCCTTAGGGGTCAACACTTTGACTTACTCTATTTTTATTCTATGCTATAATTTAACCAGATGCACTTTGCTTGTTAGTTTGGTATACACTTGATCATAAGATTTATTATTAATGGAGGTC
>JAMXBC010000417.1:0-22887 GCA_024138005.1 Lumnitzera racemosa | reverse complement strand
TCATATACAAAATCGAGTTTGGTGTTTCCCCTAGTGCGCTTTGAACAGCATTATTGTATAAAATTTACTTGGCTAATTGATATCTTATTGTTTGTTCCCTTTATGATACTATGGATTAGATTTCCTAAAGTTTTTTTAAATTTTTTTTTTGCCCATCAATCCGTAGATGAGAATAAATTATTTAAAGAAAAAACCCAAAATATCCTTCAAAAAGGTTTTCTAGAAGTAACTCAAAAATTTTGTATCTCAGTAAAAGTGATAGTTTTTAAAACCCCCAGGGGATTTAACCCACCTCTATAAAGAAAATATAGCAACCCCAACTGCTCAGAGTTTCTTAGGGAAAAAAATGAGTTTTTTTTTAAAATTTATCAACCATTAAAAACCAAAATCAACTCCCTTTGGGTTTTTGGTGAACCCAACATAAAAACCTGGATAGTTTTCCCCAAAAATCTTTTCGGGGATAAAAAAAAACCATGTCAACTCAATATTTTTTTGACCTTTCCCTTTAGCCTTTGATGTACAATACATTTTTAGTAAATTTGTAGACTTTCCCCCTCAAATGTAGCCAATAGAATTTCCCTTTCCCAAAGTAGAAAGTTTTTTTATCTTTACCTAAATGTTTTAAAATCTTCCAACATGAAATTCTAAAATATTTGCTCCCGAAGTGTGAAATGTGAAAACATAACTAACTCCCGTACATAAAAATCCTTGATACAAAAAAATCCTTAGGGGTTGATTATGAGAGATTTTTCTCGAATTTAACAAAATCCTCTCTTACTCATGTTCATCCTTCATTTGTTTAAACCAAATTATTTCACTGCTCAAGGTAAGCAATAGGAAGCTTTTACTAAGAGCATTAACAACTCTACCCTAAACATTAATTGTGCTTCTTTAAAAAGGAAATTTCTAAAAAAATCGGCCCCATCTTGCGTGGTTACTGCTAAGTCGTTTTAACTACTCAAATCTTCAAGCTTCGTGCCCAAAAATATATCACAACTCTTTAAATAATAAATGGTTCCAAGTCTTAAGGGTTTGTAATACCAAATTAAACTCTTTATCAAAAAGTATTCCCTCTTACCTAGATCTGTGCTTTCACAAAGAAAATGCCAGAGGTTTCTTCTCTTAAGATAGGACAACTCCTATTCTTACTTTACTTGCATCACAATCAATTCAAATAGCTTATTGAAGTTTGGTAGAGCTAAAATTAGAGCAGTGCACAAGTTTTCCTTTAAGTCACAATGCTACTAGCTACCTTTTCTCCCTGGTGAAACTTTCCTTTTTTAAACACTTTGTCATAGGTGCTATTATAATACCAAAATTTTATGATGAAATGCTTGTAAAATGCAGCCATCCCATAAAAACTTCACATTTAAGAAATATTCTTTAGTATAAGTCAATCTCCAATTTCTTTGATCTCATGGTCATCAACATTTATGCCTTTTGGTGACACTACAAATCTTGATAATAGCTATTTATTTGTAATAAACTACATTTCTTAAGATTTATGTATAACTTATTCTCTTTCAAAACTATCAAGCTTAACTCAAGTGCATTGAGTGCTCATCTTCTGAACAACTATAAATTAGAATGTTATCAAAATAAATTGGTAAAATTTAGCAATGAATGGCTTCAACACCCGATTCTTTAATCTCATGAAGGTGCTAAGAACATTGGATAACTCAAATGGCATTACGATCCACTCATTAGCCATTCCTTAGTCTTAAATGTTGTCTTCCATTCTTCTCCTAGTTGAATTCGAATATGATGATAACAATTCTTAAAATCAATCTTGGAAAGCCATCTGACACCATATAAACTATCTAACATATCATCCAATCGTGAAATCGAAAACTTATATCCTACTATAATTCTGTTGATAGCCATTTTATGAATATACATTCTCCAAATGCCATCTTCCTTTAAATTCAAAATTGTAGGAACAACATAAGGACTCGTGTTTTCTTATATAAGACCCTTATGACGCAACTATTCTATCTTCTCTTTTAGTCT
This sequence comes from Lumnitzera racemosa, assembly GCA_024138005.1. Taxonomy (NCBI): domain Eukaryota; kingdom Viridiplantae; phylum Streptophyta; class Magnoliopsida; order Myrtales; family Combretaceae; genus Lumnitzera; species Lumnitzera racemosa. The sequence continues at coordinate 20,877 of JAMXBC010000417.1, read as the reverse complement.
CACTCTCCCTTAGATTCCTCTTTAATGTCTTTAATGAAACTTACCTAGGCTCGAGATCAACCTCATTCAACATCACATGCTTAACTACGAACGCATGAACCTCTCTCATCCTTTTAATTTCAAAATCAAATTCATGAATAACAAACAAGAAATTACTATTCTTAAGAGTTTCTAGCCTAGCTTTCAATGGCAACAAAGTATACGTTACACCTCCTTTTTCTAGCTCATATAGATTACTCTTACCAGAATGTTAAGCATTAACATCATATTGCTAATGTCTACTAAGCAATATATGGCACACATCCATACCAACAACACTACAGTAAACTCCATTACGGTACTTACCAATTGAGAAAGGAGCTTTGCATCTCTGTAACCCCTCTACCCTTCTTACTACAATCTTGATTTATCTTAAAGTGTAAGGATCTAGATGTTTCTCCACAAGTAGCTTCAACTTCATTATAGCTTCTTAGCCAATGATGTTCTCACTATCTATACTATTAATGACAACTCTAAACACCTTGTCATTGATGGTGCATTTGGTTTTGCTAATGATGTTGACTTTGATTTTCTTATTTTGGATATAACATCAATCCCTAAGGATATAGGTCTAACCTTCATCATCATACTCTTCTCTTCATCTTGATCAGGTTCAAGACAGACCTCTTCATTCATGAAGGTTGTTCCTTACTATTAACCTCATGAATTCTATTGTGTTCTTGAGCAAAGATCTGTTCCCTGTTAACGACATTGGTACTATTGTAGTAGAACTTGCTCGTAATTTGGAGGTTGAATCTCCCTTATTAATAATATATTTTATCCTATACCAAGAGCATACAAGACCCTTTTCTTTTATCTTTTCTATTTAGAATTCCCCCCCACCTTAGAAGCTCCTCCTTTAACTTTACCAAATTTCTTTTTTTGGTAAATTTCTTTAAGAAATAAAGAACCTAATTTTGAACCCAACCTAGAATCCTAAATTAAACTTATTGGTAAAGGAATTTCCCCTTAATCTGAATTCTAAAATCTTTCTTCCTACCATGCGTTTTTCCCTTCTTTATAGTAAGGAGAAATTTTGGGAAAATTATGATTAAACTTTTAAAATGATTGTTACCTCTAAAGAGTATAATCATCCAATGATATTTTTTTTTTTTTAAAATGTTGGGTTTTTAGTAACTTTGCTTTTTTCCCCAAATGTACTTTAATTTCGTTTTAAAACCCCAAAGGGAGGAATTTTGAATAAAAATAAAATTGTTAAAATTTTTAAAGTTAAAGTCCTATTATTTGAATACAAGATGATGTGAAAACCCTTTTTGGGGAAAATAAGGTTTTTATTTAAAAATATGAAAATACAATTTGATCTGGAGTATTTTTTACCAAATAACCTGAATTAATAAAAAAAGGAAAAAAAATCTAACCATAAAATTAGAAAAAAAAAAAAAAATAATAGATTGTCCAAAAACTAGTTGGTAAAATTTTTTTTGCAAATTCTTTCAAAATTTAATCTAAAAATGAATAGTTTATTTATGTTAAATAAAAAAAAATTTTTGATATATTTAACTTGTGCTTGAAGGAAAATTATTTAAATGTTTATAAAAACTAAGGAAAAATAAAAAGTTTGAATTCACTTTAACAAATTTTGATTTTTCTTCTCCCATTTTTTAAATATTTTTTTTTTTTTTTTCCTTTCCAAGGCCCTTCTTTTGTATTTTATCTTTTTTTTTTTGCAAATTTTTGATCCATAATTTGTAATCATGTTGTCTGAATAGAAATAAAAAAAATTTCTTTTATTTTTGTAAGAATTTTAATGGAATTTTCAACTACACAAAGATTTTAATTTTTCACATATTTGATTAAGTAAAAAATGGTCATAAAACCAATGATAAAATTTTTATTTTTAAAACAAACCTAAAAAAAAGTAAAGCTTAACAAGTTTTGTATTAATGAATTTTTCCCATAGTTTTTAAAAATGTTTTAAATTTTAAATTTGTTTTGGGAAATTTTTTGAATTTTTTTTTTTTGTTTTGAAAATAAATAAATTTTTATTTTGTTCTTTTTAAAAAAAATAATTTTGATTTTTATTTGTTATTAAAATAATTTTTTGGAATTATTATCATTTAAAATTTACTTTTGTTATTTAAGTTATGAATTGAAAATAGGGTTTTAGGATTTTTTCTAATTTTGATTGAAATACCATACTTATTGATCCAAAAAACCCATATATTGTGGATTAAATGATTTTTCCTTTCTTCCTTTTAGTTTCTTAGTTTCTTATGATTGATTTTACAATATTTTTTAAAAAATTTTATCATCACTCATGTTTGGACTTAATGGTTAGGGTGATGAAAATTATGAAAATTTGGGTTTGAAATTGTGATGATCAGGTTAAAAACCCCACCTTATAATGGTTTTAATTTAAGGGTTTATTTTAAAAATATTGTGACCCCTTTTTGTTTGAAGTTTTTGAAGTTTATGAAAAGATATAACCTTGATTTAGGTTCTTTTGCTTTTGTTAATGAAATTTTTGGGCTTGTTTTTAAATTGATACATTGTTTATCCTTTTTGGTATATGAAATTTATGCAATAGACCCCATGATAATAATTATGCCTTATCTTAAGTTGGTTTTTTATGTTTTTATATTAATTAGAAAAGAAATGATCATATAGCTTTGATGTTATTTACTAAAAAAGGTTTTTCAAAAAGAATTCTTTTGTTTAACTCCAAAACCTTTTACAAGGGCCAAAAAGGACCCCCTTTTATAAAATTACCTTCACTTGTGCTTTTTTTTATGAAATAAGGGAAAAGGGAAAAATTATTTGATTTCTTATTTGAGTTTACAACTCATAACTAAAGAAAAACTTTATTTGTGATTTAAGCCTTATAATGTAGGGGTTAGGCTAAATAAAGTGCATCTTAGCTTTGGATATTTGTAAGTTTGGTCATTGTAATGTTTTTAAATGCAAACATTTTTAGGAGAGCTTCGATTGGGCTTAGTTCCTTATTGGTCTTCTTCAATTTTAAAGGATTAGAATTAGTATTTTGGAAAGCAATTAAGCAAAAATTATGCTTTCCCTTTTAAAAAGGGTATTGAGTTTGGTTTGAAGTTTTAAAACGAGATTAGTTGTTTAAGGGCAAACATTATTTTAAACATGATTTTTTATTTATTAAATTTTCTTTATTTTCTTTCCTTAATACTTGCTTTTAAAAACATTTTTTATATGTTAAAAGGGGAAGAATAAAGATATAATTAGAATAAACCATAAAATGATTTCTTTAAAAAAATTAAATCAAATTATTTCAAACCAAGGAAACTTTTTTTTTTTTTTTTATAAATTATGATTAAAAAATGTTGGGTTTTTTCTCTAAAAAGAGATTTGTTAAAAAGGGCAATTGTTTTAAATGAAATACTTGCATAAAATTTTTTGATGTAGTTCGGGTGTTTTGTAAAAAATAAATTGTAAATTTTAGAAGAAAATTGGTCTTTTTAATTTGTTACTGATTAGTAAATCACATTTACACTTTAAAGAGACAAATAAACCTTCTGGTTTCACAATTAAGGCAATTATTTTCTTTTTATTAGTTATCTGAACTTGCTTGCTTATTTTTTAATTGGCTTAAATGTTTTTAATTTTTCAAAAAATAAAAAAAAAAATCTAAAACAAGATCTTTAAAAGAAAAAAAGTAAAATTTTATTTTTATTTAAAATTTAAAATTATATTAATAATTTTCTTTTAAAAGTTATTTTTTTTAATTTTATTTTTTGTACCATTTTTAATTTTTTGGAAAAAATTTAAATTTTTTAAAACTTTTTTCTTAAAAAAAAAAACATTGATTTGATTTCTTATTTTCCCAAATTTAAATACTTTAAAATTAAAGTGGGAAGTCTCTTGAGGAAAAGCAATAAAAAAATTTGTTAATTCCCCTTTTATTTTCCCCTTTCTTTCTCATTTTTTTTTTTAATTAAATTTTTATTTTTTTCTTGTTTTGTTTTTAAATTCAAAAAAAATTTTTAAAACTTAACAATAAAAAAAAATTTTAAAAAAGGGGAAAAAAAAAAAAGGAAAAAATTTCCCAAAAAACTTTTGGGCTTTAAATTTTTTTTTGAATTTTTTTTCCCCAAAAAGAACTCTTTTTTAAAATTAAAAAAAAGGTTTAAAAAAAAAACCCTTTTTTTTTTAAAAAAAAAAAAAAAAAAGGGAAGGAACCCTTTTTTTCACCCCAAAAAACTTTTTACAAATAATTGTTCATAAAAGTACTTTACAAGTTGAAAAGACTCAAGAATATCAAAAAAAGTGTTTTTTTATTACCGATTAAAAAAAGCTTTCAAAAGTATAAAATTTTTCTCATAAAAATTTGCAAAGTATAGGTACAAAAGAGTAAAATGTAACAAAAAATAACGAGCTTCGTCTCAAAATTTGTTGCATCTATTTAAGTGATGAACTTTAACCTTTAAAAAAATATAATTGTTTACTTTTTTTTTTCTTTCATTACTGCTTTCATCTTGCTTTTAGACTTTTTTTTTTTTATTGCTTGACCCAAATCTCAAAAGATCACATTAAGACCAAGTTAAAAAGAAAAGACAAAGTCAATGTGATCGAGATTAGGACTGAATCAATAAGATCAAAATTAAGCCCTTAATTGTAAGAAAACCCAAGAAGGAATTGAATCTATTTAAAAGATGTAAATAAAGTGATTTCTACATCAATTTTTAGTAATCAGAGTTAATAAGGTTTCCCTTATTTTTCTTCCTTAATTTTTAGAAATTTGATTCTTTTCCCAATAAATAATCGCATGAATTACATCAAAACCATTTTATGCAAGGTTTGTTCTATGAAATCTTACTTGAACCTTAAGTTCAAAATTTCTACTTTTTAATGGAAAAAAGCACCTACAGTTCCTTCTTAATCTTTTACCATTTATAAAAAAAAAAAAAAAGTCCATTGGATTTGTAAACTAATATTGCTTTAGAGTGGGTTTTTTAAAAAAAAACTCTTTTTTAGTAGGTTCTTAATTTAATATATATCTTTATCTCTCTCCCCTTTGAACATCATCAAAAAGATTTTTGAGCGCAAGGATTAAGGAAAGAAAAAAAATGAAGTTTAAGTAAATAAAAAAGCTCGTAAAATAAAAGTGTTTGTCCCTTTAAAAAAACTAATTTCTCGTTCAAATATTAAAAAAAAACCAAGCTCAGTACTACTCTCAAAGGGAAAAGACAAAGTGTTGCTTAATTGTTTAACAAGTACTATTCTAATACTCTTAAAAAAATTGAACGAAACACTTCTATAAAAAAACCCAAGGCCAATCGATCTTTTAAAAATGTTATGCATAATTAAAATAAAAGTGTACTATGCCCCAAATCATATACTAATACCCAAAGCATTAGCATGCATCCTTTCAAGCCTAACCACTAGCTTCATAAGGCTTTACCACTCACAGTAGCATAAAAGTTTTAAACTTGAGCTTTGGTTGTAAAGCATAAAAAAGAACCATCAAATTAAAATTTTCCCTTTTTTCCTTATTTCTAAAAAAGAAAGCACAGTGAATGGTCATTCTTAAAGGAGGTTTTTAGAGCCCGTTGTTAAAGAGGTTGGTTGATTCAAATAAAAAGAAAACCTTTTCATGATACTTTTTGTAGAATAACACCCCTCAAAGTATATGAGTCTTTGGTTATCTATTCAATCAAAAGCATATAAGATAACACTAACTTAAGTAAAAGGTTTTTCATAACTTTTTGATATAAGCTTTTTTGCATCATAAGTTTCAGATCCCAAACAAAAGAGATAAACAATCGTCTCAATTAAATGAAGCAACTTTAACTTAATCAAGAAGCTAATAGCAACGCTAAATATTATGGTTTAGTCATAAATCATAAGTAGCTTCAAAATTTTTAAAACCCCAAAAGATCTAAAATCATTTACCAATAAAAAAAACTTTCGCCACATTAAAACCTTTAAAAGGGTCGGATTTAACCATGATCATCCAATTTCATCCCAAAGTTTCTTTCTTTTATAAACCATAACTCACTAAGTCATCAAAATGAGTGATCGTCATAATACATTTTCTTGAAAAAGGAAATGTCAAACCAATCAATAGAAGAGCAAAGAAATCTAAATGAGGGAATGATAAGGAAAAGAATTCATTTAGATTCATCAAGGTATCCTGGGTTTATTTTTTTGGATCAATCATGTATGGTAATTCAATCGAAAATGTAGAAAAAACCCAAAAAACCATGATTCAACTTGCATAACTTCAAGTTAACACAAGAAAGTTTCAAATGCATATATAATTCCATAAAAGATTATTTTCAGTCACGAAAAAGTGGAAATCTCAAAATTATGTGTTTGTTTGAAAACAAGAACAAAATGACAATTTATTTTGTCATGTTTAAGATATAAAAAATTAAGAAATTCACAATTTCAAGAAACATTTAAATTTTAAAACACATTTCAATAAACTATGAGGAATAATCATTCAAAGAAAAAACTTGCTTAAGTATTTTTTTTGGTTTGGGTTCTAAGGTTTAAAAAGAAAAGTAAACTTTTATCATTTGGTTTATGACCATTTTTACTTAATGCACAATTATGTGAATGTTTTTAAATCTATTGTGATAGTTGCAAATTCCCATTAATGGTGGCTTTGACAAAATGATTTTTATTTTTTATTATTGAGCTTAGTGCACAAGCTATGATTACAAATTATGGATCAATTGATCATAAAAAAAAAGATAAAAATATCAAAAGTTAGTCCGTTTTTTGGGAAAAACTCCAAAAATGTTAAAAGCCCCCGGGGTTTTAGAATTAAAGACATAAAATTTTTGGGTTAGAAGCATAAATTCAAAAGCTTGTTCTTTTTTTCCTTATTTTAAAATAATTTAAACTTTGGGGGGGAATCCATAACTTTTCGATATGCATAGCTACAAGTTCAAAAATTTATATCAATAAAGATTGATTTGGTTTACTTTAACATAAATAACTACTTCATTTTTTTGATTATTTAAAAATTTTGAATTTTCAAAAGAAGATTACCTTACTATTTTTGGGCATCTATCTCATTTTATTTTCTTTTCTAATTTTATGGGAATTTAGATTTTGTTCGCTTTCATTTTAATTCTTGGGTTTATAGGTATAAATCTCCACGTCAATTGTATTTTCATAGTTTTTAAATATAAAATTTATTTTCAAAATTTTGGTTTTTTTACATTTTACATTGTATTGCTTTTTAAAATAGGACGTTAACTGGTGGAAATGGTAACAACCCTCTTATTGTTTCAAAGGTTCGGGTCCGATTTTTGGGGGGTTTTTAAAAACTGAAATTAAATTGTAGCATTTGGAGAAAAGTTTGAGCAATAGATTGATCAGATCCCACATTTTGAGGAATCCTTAAGGATATTACATACGTATAATGGTATAAGGTTTTGACTCGTGGTGTAAGAGGTAACTTCTTTTTAAAAGATTTGAATGCCCATAAATTTTACTAGTATGGTGGCGGGGGCCTTACTAAGGTAATGAGGAAAAGACTTTTTGGTAGCGAAGATGAGTTTTTAGAGATTTAGATTAAAGGTGAATATTCCTTACTTCAATGGAAGTTTGGGAATATAGGAGTTTCTAGGTTGGATTGCAAAGTTTGGGACGGATTCTTTATTTACTTAAAGTTTCCCCCAAAAAAAAGAGAGTTAGTTGGTGGTTTAAAGGTTGAAGGAGGGTTCTACAGGGTGGGGTGAATTCTAATAGAAAAGAATAAGAAGAAAAGGGTCTTGTATGCTTTTGGTTAGGAAAAAATATATTATTAAAAAGGGAGTTTTCACCCCAAAATTTACGGCAAGTTTATACAATAGTAAAATGTCTTTAAAGGGGGGAACAGATCTTTGTCAGAACACATAGAATTCATGAGGTTAATAGAAGGAAAACCTTCATGAAAAAAGGGGTTTGTTTTAAACCCTGAAAAGATAAAGGGGAAAAGGGTATGATGATAAAGGTTAGACCTAATTTAGGGATTGATGTTATACCAAAAATAAGAAAAATCAAATTTAACTCATTAGCAAAACCAAATGCCCCATAATGAAAAGGTGTTTGAGTTGTCATTAATAGTTTTTGATAGTGAGAACATCATTGGTAAAAAAGCTAAAATGAAGTTGAAGCTATTTGTGGAAAAAACATCTGACCCTTAAACCCACTTTAAGAAAATAAGTTGTAGTAAGAAGGGTGAGGGGTTCAGAGATGAAAAGTCCTTTCTAAATTGGGAAAAGTCCGTAATGGAGTTTACGTAGTGTTGTTGGTATGGATGTGTGCCAAAATTTGTTAGTAGACTTTTAGCATTGATGTTAATGCTTAACATTCTGGTAAGAGTAATCTATTGAGCTAAAAAAAGGGGTGTAACTTTATATTTTTGTTCCCATTGAAAGCTAGGTAGAATTTTAAAGAATAGAATTTCTTGTTTGTTATTCAGTTTTGTTTTGAAATTAAAAAGGATGAGAGGGTTATGCTTTCGTAGTTAAGCATGGATGTTGAATGAGGTTGATCCGGCCTAGGTAAGTTTCATTAAAGACATTAAAAAAGGGAATCAAAGGGGAGATGAGACTAAAAAGAGAAGTGAATAGTTGCGTCAAAAGGGGTTTTATTAAAAACCGACCCTTTGTTGTTCCTACAATTTTAAATTTTAAAAAGGAAAGATGGCTTTTGGGGGAAGTATATTCATAAAATGGCTATCAAAGAATTTAGTGGGAAATTTAAGTTTTCGTTTTCAGTTTGGGATGATATGTTAGATAGTTTATATGGTGTCAGATGGTTCCAAGTTGATTTTAAGAATTGTTTATATTTCGAATTCAATAGGAAAAGATGGAGGAAAAATTTTAAAGACAAAGGATGGATTTTGAGTGGATCGTAATGCCATTTGAGTTACCCAATTTTCTTAGACTTCATGAGATTAAAAAAATTTCGGGTGTTGAACCCATTCTTTGCAAAATTTTTACCAATTTATTTTGATAAATTTAATTTATGGTTCAGAAGAGAGCACTCAAGCATTGATTTAACCCTTGATAGTTTTGAAAGAGAATAAGTTATACATAAATCTTAAAGAAATGTAGTTTATTAAAAAAATAGTTTATAAAGATTTGTAGTGCCCCCAAAAGGCATAAATGTTGATGACCATGGATCAAAAAATTGGAGATTGACTTAACTAAAAATATTTTTAAAATGTAAAAGTTTTTATGGGGGGGGGATTTTAAAGATTTCTCATAAAATTTTGGTATTAAATAGCCCCTATGAAAAAAATTTTTTTAAAAAAAGGAAAGTTTCACCAGGGAAAAAAAGGTAGCTAGTAGAAATTGTGATTTTAAAAGGAAAATTTGTGCATGCTCTAATTTTAGCTTACCAAACTTTCAATAAGCTATTTGAAATTGATTGTGATGAAGTAAGTAAAATAGGAGTTGTCTATTTAAGAGAAGAACCTTGGCATTTTTTAGTGAGAAGCTACAGATGTGGAAAGAGGGGAATACTTATGATAAAGGGTTTTAATTTGGTATTACATACCCTTTTTAAGATTTGGGGAACTCTATTTTTTTTTTAAAGAGTTTGTGATATTTTTGGTCAAAAGCTTTGAAGTTTTTGAGTATTAAAAACGACTTAGAAGTAACTGCACGAAAGATGGTGCCGTTTTTTGTGAAATTTCCTTTTAGATTGAAGCACAATTAAGGTTTAGGATAGAGTTTTAATGCTTTAGTAGAAGAGTTTCTCTTTTGTTACCTGGAGTGAAAATTGGGTTTTAAAAAAATAAAGGGAAAACATGAGTAAGATGGGGTTTTTTAAAAATTCAGAGTAGAATTTCAAAATCAACCCTCTAATGGATTTTATGTATAAAATGGATTTTGTTTGTACGGGAGTTGTTATGTTTACAATTATACCTTCGGGAGCAAAGATTTGAATTACTTTTTGGAAGATTAGAAAATCATTTAGGAAAAGATAAGTACTTGTACTGGAGGAAAAAATTCTTTTGGGCTACTTTGAGGAGGGGGATGTTAAAATTTTACTAAAAGATGTATTGACATCAGAAGGCTAAGGAACGGTCAAAAAAAATATTGAGTTGTACATGGTTTTACTTATCCCAGAAAAGATTTGGGAAGTTACCTTTGGGTTTTTATGTTGGGTTTACCCGAACCCCCAAAAGGGGGTTGATTTTGTGTTTTTAATGGTTGATAAATTTTAAAAAAGACTCATTTTTTTTCCTTAGAGAGATCTGATGCAGTTGGGGGTTTTTTTTATTTTTTATTTGAGGGGTTAAATCGCATGGGGGGTTTTAAAATTACACTTTTAAGGATCAAAATTTTTGGGGTTACTTCTAGAAAAACCTTTGAAAGGTATTTGGTTATTCTTTAAATATAGTTGTATTGCTCATCTCGGATTATGGACAAACAAAGATGTTAAAAAAACTTTGGAAATTAATCCTAGTATTATAAAAAGGGAAGCAAGACAAAAAGATATCCATTGCTCAAGTAGAAATTTTTTACAATAATGCTTTAAAAGGTACTAGGGTTTTACCAAATTTTCGATTTTGTATATGAAGGAGATAGCAAAGCTTTTAATTGATTCGATTGCCAAAAAATGAAGGAAAGAGTATTTAAGTAAGAATATTGTGAAAAATTTGTGGAAGTACTTAGGAGATGAAAGGAAGCTTTTTATTTGCTAATTAGAAAATATTGGGAATTGCTAATTGATCAAAGAGTTGAGACATTTAATGTAAAGGGTAAGTCATGGTTGTCTTCAAAAGGGGCGGTTTTGAGTGAGTGTTTATAAAAAAAATTTTAGTAGAAAAAAGTATGCCCTTACAAGTTACTTCAAAAAAATAAATGACAATGTTTTTTGTCACAAATTTTACAAGATTCAATTGTTGCGATTTATCTTTTTATTGTGATTCCTTTGAACATCTATATTTAAACTCAAGGTCGAGTTTTCCCTAAAGGGGAAAAGATTTATGAGAAGAGTATGCTTTAGTCATAGATCAATTGTTTAAAAAGAAAAAAAAAAAAGAAGTCAAAAGTTTTGGGTTTCCTTTTTCGAGAAGCAAGTCCACAAAATGATTAAAAGAATGGTAGGTAAAAAACAAAAAGACATCAAAAGTTGGCCCAAAAAATACAAAATTTTGGAGCTTACTTCTAATTTTTCCCAAAATTTTTATCAGTTAGCTTTGGAAACATAACTCCTTAGGGAAAGCAAGTAAAAAAAAAGGAGTAATAAAAAAGCAAAAAACAATATTTGGTCAATTGTAATGACACTAAACTTACCTAGCTTCCTGCTTGCTTTCTTGATGCAACTTATGATATTCTTTGCGTAAGGGCCCCTATGATTTAAAAATTTTTTTAGTATTCAACAAATTTCTTATTGTGAACTTTTTTTCTTTACTTAGTTTATAAATGGAGTTTAAGGTTTTACTTATTAGTTTCCAAAATTTTTAGGTAATTTTTATTAACCCCGCATTTACTGATCTTTGATTCAATCTTGATTACAATTTACCAAAAGTCTTAAAAAATTTTTTTTTACCCTTATTTGAAGTTTAAGTCTTTGATTTTGTTTTTTGATCAACTTTTAGTCTATTTTACCCAAGTCTTAAACTATCATTTGATTTAGCCTCTGATCAGTTGCTGCCAATTTTTGCATAATTTCTACAATTTCCCCTGTCTATTCAAAAACCTTCCAAAACCCAACTTTAATTTGGATTTAAAAAGCTCTTATTTTGTTACTTAAGTAATTTTTATGTTTATATTTGTCATATTTCAACACAAAATCTTCAAAACTCAAAAAATAACACTTCTAAAACCTAAAAATTTAACCCCCGACTCATTCAATATTACAATACACTAGAATACCAATCAAATCCATTCCAAATCAATTCTTGAAAAAACTTTTAAATGTGTTTTGGGAAAGAGCTATTTTAAAAGGTTTGGGACTTTAAAAAATTTCATAAAAAATTTTGGAAAAAAGTTTTTCTGAAAAACTCTTCATAGAATTTTATACATTTTAAATATTTTACAAAAAAAATTTTGGAAAATTGAGACAAAATTTTAAGGGTTTGAAGATTGAATAAAAATTGCTAGGTTTTGGTGATTTTTAAAATGGTAATTTGACACCCAAATTTTAATTAAAAAAGACATTTTTTTTAAAAAATACATGCAAAAATACTTAAAAAAAAAAATTTTTTTTAATAATTTTGCAAACAATTTTTGGGATTTTTCTAATTTTTTCAAAATCGGGGAATTTTGAACTCCCAATAAATCAAAAATTTAGCCCTGACAGAAAGGGGGATGTCAAACCTTTAGGGGTTGCTTCCCCACCCTAGTGGTTTGGGAGTGGTTTACTTTCGGATTTTTGGCTTTTTCAAACCCAAAAACCCTATTTTCACCCAAATTTTTCCCAAATTTTTCCAAATTTTCCCCTTTAAAAATTTAAGCCTATCCTTTTTTTTCTTGATTTACTTTGTACAAAATTTAAGCTAAAGGTGAGGTTTGGATTTTTAAGTGGCTGGTGTCATTTAGGGAAAAAATTTTTGGGAAGGGGTCCCTTTAATTTACTTTTTCCCAGTTTATTTCATTAATTAACTAAAAAGAAATTTAATTGCTCAAGGTGTCACCACACCCTTCCTAACCTTCTAAGCTGCCAAATAATTTTTTATAATTTTTTTTATTAATTTTCTATATTTTTTTTATTCTTGTTAGCCCCCAAAATGCGAGTCGAAAGTCCCGCGGTTTTAAAAACCCTTTATGATAGTAACTAGCATCACAGGCCTACCAAGCATGACCTACACAAGGTGTCGACACCCCCTTCGCTTTGAAGTAAACAGTCCGAAAATTTAAAAATTAAATACCATTTGATAAATAGTGGGAAATTTCTATAACATGTACAATATTATATATATATAATTTTTTTTCCACGAGCTTCCAGGAAAATTTTACATAAAAATAATAGTTTACTAGATTACAAAATAATACCGTCTTTCATTCTTAATTAATGGTTACTTAGTTAAAAAACCTTTCTAAGTAATTGTCCTCACACCCTTTGCTTCAACGACTTCCTGGGTAATTGTTGGGAGATGTACTTTTAGTGTTCAGAAATCGAACCCGCAAAGGATCTTTAAAGGGGGATGGCAATACAGCTCGTAAGTTGAATTGGGACTCATGAATGCATAAAAGCCCAAAAAAGGGGTTTTCGATAAATTTTTTTTTATGCAATGTAACAATTTAAGTGTCATCGCACAATGTAATTTGGTCCGTTGTGAAAGCAGAGAAAAATTTTACCCCCTTTTAAACCCGGGGTTTAGGAGTTCCCTGTTATGCAAAAGCTCACAACCAAACCCAGGTTTGTGCAAAGGGACCTCGTCTCCCGTGACTACCTTAAACCCTTGACTTCACCCCCACCCCGACCCCCTTCCTGTTCTTAGTTCATAAGGATGAAGAAGGGGCCATTTTGCAATCCTGCGTATCCCTTCGAAGGGGTCGGTTTTGGTTGGACAATCCTTTTGATTTTTAACGGGTTTTCAATGCTGACCATTTATTATTTGGGGTAAAATTTTTTGTTTAGGGTGTTCAAACAATTTCTACAAAATTCATCAGTCACAAATTTCTCACGTACAAATTCAGCATGAATCCGATACATCAACATATGCGTGAATATTTACAATACAATCATATCAAGCCAATTCCCGGTACTACAAAACTAGTATCTATTACAATAAGCAATAACCCAACTTACTTTGGGTTTGTCTCGCTTTATCCCCCAATTTGCAAGTGATTTTTTCTCTGGATGTCCTATAAAACAAATAGGGCTTTTTAGTATTAAAAATTTTCGCTTCTATTCTAAGTTATTTTTTAATTTATTTTGCCGTGTATGCCCATTACGTCTAATGTTTTGTGTATTTTATTTCGGTGTTAAAATCCCAAAGGGGGGTTTTTTAAAATTTTTATTTCTAAGTCTGAAATATGCCGAATCCTAATGTGAAATTAATACATTTAAACTCGAGTGTCCAAAAAATTTTCCCTTTGGGTCGTAATTTGGTATTATAATCTTTTGGTACCGTAACCCTAATGCGATATTGGATTTATTCCCAATGTGTAAAAATCTTACTTTTTTAGACTTTTTCTTAAAATAAAAGTTTTTTTTTTGATTTATTATTTTTTGATTTCTATTTTAAAATTATCTAAATAATCTATTTTTTTGATTTATTAATTTACAATTCACATATTCTAATTTCTTATATTACTTATCTAATTTCCCTAATTAACCATCTTTAAAACCTAAAGGCTAAGATTAGGGTTCCACTTCAGAGATTAATTCCTTAAAATATAATTAATATCCCAATCAGTAATTAACATCCAATCACCCAAAATTTAACCCCAAATCACCCAATTTTTCTATTATAGGTAAAAAAATTAACTTAAAATTTTGAAAATAATTTTGAAAAAAAAGGTCAATAGCAATGTTCTCTCATATGAGATCTTACAAAAAAAATTTTTAAATCCAACATATCTCTAAGATATTTTTTTTCGGTTTGTCATGCTCGGTTTTGAGCAATTTTTTTGGGGCCCTATAATTACAGATTTAATTAAATAACACTATTTTTTCCCTTAATTTAATAAATAAAACCCCAGAATAACAAATTCAAATTTTCTAGGCAAAATAATAATTTTACAAAATTATTCAAATCGAGTCATTTAAAAGGGCTAACCCGGGCCAAAGTTTCTGGTCGTCCAAACTCGGTCCAGGTTGTCGGTCGGTCCAGGCGGTGGTTTTTGTGTAGGGTGGGGTGGTGGTTCGGGCCTAGGTGGTGGGTGGGGTGGGTTTTGCTCCGTGCCCAAATTTTCACAGTTTTCTTTTTTTTTTTTTTGGATTTTTCTCCCATTTTTTTTAGTGCTCGATTTTTTTCAAATGTAAACTGACCAAAAGATTCTGGAAAATTTTTTCCCCTTTTTTTGAATTTTTTTGTAATTAATGTGTATTAATTTGGGCAAGATTTTGCCCCTTTCCCTAAATTTTTGGCTTTTAGGTTTTCCAAAATTTTATTTGTAAATTTTTCTTTTTTGGTTTGAAGCTGCCACGACTTGATTTTTAAATTATCTTATCCCCTTCTGATTTTTTTAATTTTTTTTAAATTATTTATAATTTTCTTTAAAAAATGCTTGTTTTGGTCAATTTTAGGGGAATTCGGGTTTTTTTTTACAGTAAATACTGTGGTGTACACGTGAACATTTAATTTTATTTTGATCTTTAAAAAATTTTTTGTATACATATAATCTATCTTAGTAAAATTTATTAGTTATTTTTTACATTTTAGCATTTTTGGTAATTAATTCCTATTTGCTTAAAATTTGAAAATTTTTTGTCTCGTATTTTAATACTTTTTTTCTTAAATTAAAATTAGGGGTCAAATTTTTCTAATATTTTTTCAATAGTTTATAATTTGGGTTTGATCGGGTTTTTAACCGATGCCCTAAACTGTGGATTTAAGTTTAACCCCCGGTTTTCTTGGCTTGTTTAAAACTTACATTCTCGGTATATTTTAGGATTTTAAATAATTTGGATTATTTTCCCACACATGAAAAGAAAATTTAAAATAAAAACACTTAAATATTTGGTCATTTTTGATTTTTAGTCTACTTAAAATTTTTCTTTAGTGATTTATTAAAAATTAAAAAAATGTTTTGTGATTTCTTTAAATAAAAAATAATATGCTATCTTATAAAAATAAAGTTTTTTATTTTTTTTTCCTAATCTAAATCATGGGGGCCCAAATTTTTAAAAATATTCCTAAATTTGGGCTTGATGAATAAATTTCGCCATCATTATAAATTCTACGTAATAGTTTTAAAACCACCAATCGTAAATTTCTAACAATTTTTGTGGGGGGGCACACTTAAACCCCCTTCAAAAAAAATTTTTTTCATTGAAATATCAATTTAGATCTTTTCCCAGGGGATTATGTATAATTTGTAAAATTGCAATCCATTTTTTTTTTCTTTTAAATTTTCTAATTGAGCTTCTAATTGACTATTTATCATTTTCTAATTTTTTATCCCTTTTCTTTAATCTATATTTTTACTCCCACCCAAGTCTTTCCGCCATTTATACTTATTTTAAATTGCCAGTTTTAAAGTATTCTTTTGTTTATCTATTTATTTCGTGTTATTATTGTTTATTAGATTAAAATTTTTTGTATTTGTTTAATAATAAAACTTTTTTCCTTTATTTTCTTTCAAAGACTTATTAGCATCTTTATTGTTTTTCTTGCTTTTTGTGGGTTAACAAAAAAAAATTTGGCTTTTGAGTTTCCTGCTTTTGGGGTTTTCAATTGGTAACTTGCGACTTGGAATGAAGTTACTTTTAAAATAGATCTAAAAAAAATATGAAGCTTTTTCTTAAAAGATGAAGGGGCGACCGATGATTCAAAAGTTAAAAAAAGGGTTTAACTGAGAGTTTGTTGTTGGATTTAATTTTTTATTTATTAAATTTTTATTGTCATTGAAGGTATTGTTGTATTATTATAGTTGATTAATTTTGTGTTTCTTTTAGAGTGGTTAAAGGGGGGTTTTCCCCTTAAATATAGCTAATTTCCAGTATTTAGAATTTTTTTTAGAGAAAAATGTTTAGGGGAAAAAAATCCTTATTTTGGAAATAAAATTTTTTTAGTAAATTATATATAATTTGCTGTTAAAAAATGTTGCATGTTTTTAGTTTTTGGGTTAAATTAGAATACCTTAATTTAAATATACAAAAAATTTTTTTGAATTTGGTTTTTTATGATATTATCTTGTAAGGGGTTCGGAAACAAAAGGGGATACTAGAAATTTGGTTATAGACCCAAAATAGTTTTAGGTATTTTTATTTTAATGTTTGAAATTGATTAAACCCAATTTTTAGGAAAAAAATTGTTTTTAAAATGATTAAAATTGAGAGAGTACTTTTTTTAATTTATTTATTTATTTTCAGAAATTTTTATGCCAAAAAGGGGATTTTCCCCCAAAAAAATAGTGGCCTGGGAAAACCTTTAGTGTTTGATCCTTTTATAAAAGTCGAAGTCATTTTTTAATTTTAAACTTTTGGGTTTTAATATGGGCTCAATTGTTTATCTTTGGAACTAATTAGTTTGTTTATTTTCTGTGGTTTAAAATAGTTTGGGGGTAAATTTGAAAAATTATTTTGGATTTATATTTTTTTTTCTTTTTTTAATTGAAACATACAAAATAAAACCCTTTTGGGGCATTTTTTAAATTTTATTTTTTTAAATTAGAGTAATTTAGTTCTTATTTTTTGGAATTTTACAATTCCAAATTTAAATTTCAGGTTGGGGGGTTTTTTTCTTTAGTGGGGAAGTTTAACCGTAAATAAGGGAATTTTATTTAATTTTTTTTATAAAATGTTTTAAAAGTGGAATGTTCAAAAATTGAATTGAATCTATTTAAAAATTTTATTGAAATTTTTTTAAAGTTTGTTTTATTTTAAAAAGGAAATTAATGTTGTTAGCTTTCATTTCCCTAAAAAAATTTGGTTTTTTGTTATAGGTCCTTATTGATTTTCATTTTAATCCAAAGATACTATAGAGTCTCATGATAATTTTTTTTTTGAATAGAAAAATTTTCTTTTGCCCCCCCATTCTTTTCAAAAGGGCCTGTATGGAGATTATTGGTTTTTAATATCTTCAATTTTATTAATATGGAAAATAAGAAGAATATTACTTTTATTTTAAAATTTTTTTTTAACAAATTAATTATTAGATTTCAATTTTGGGTTTTTTTTGTTTTTTTAGGTTGAATGAGTTTGGAAAAAAATTTTTTATTAATATTAATTTTATTTTATATAAAATTAGGGGAATGATAGATTGGGGGAGGATATTTGTAGAGTTTTGTTTCTTTTTTCTTTTTGTAAAATTGTTAAAATTTAAGTGAGGTTAAAGAGAAACCTTATTCTTTTATCCTTAAGCTTGATTTTAAAAAATATTTGGGGAAAAAATCCCCCATTATATATTAGTAGGGGTTTAATTTTTAAAAAATTTTAAACTTTAACTTACAATGCATAATAAGGTTAGTTCTAGTAATAAAAAGTTCCTTTTTAGTTTAAGAATTTTCTCTTATGGACTAGTTATATTGCATCATCCCCTTTCCACATCCATATTTGGGCAACACACTTTGCCTCTCTAACTCAAATATTCCTTATATCTTTATCTTAAAACCCTCAGAAAAAGGGCCCCTTTTGTTCAATCCTAAACACCTGTTAATTAATACTTTTTTTCAATACCCACTCTTAAGTCTTATTGACTTGTATGTAATTTTTAACATGAAAAATCCATAAAAATCTTTGTACTTTGGAATTCTAAAAGGTTCAAAAATTTCTCCCTTTTTTGACTAACAGTAGTCGTTAAAGCGTTTTTCCATCTTGCCAATTATTACTTACTTTATGGTTCTGTTTACATATCCAAACAAAAGTTTATCTAAATCTGCTTCATTTCTTTAACAATTCAAGATTTAATGATTCCTTACAATTGGACATAAGTACCATATAAAAAATAACATTTATCTGCCTCAACATAAAAAAAAGATTTCTACTATCTAACTTTAATTGCTTTACTTTACTTTCATTTGTTACAAAAATCTGAAAAAAAAGTTATAAAATTTAATCATTTAATTGTAATAAAGGTTTCAAATATTATAGTTTATTTTTTCATTAAAAATTACAAAAATTTGCATACTATTGTCATACAAAAGATTTACAAGATTGGTCACCAAAAAACCCTTTTTTTTTTTACATATCTTACTACTAAATGCATAGGATGTTTAGGCATAGTACAAGACCAAAAGCTACAATGCATCAAAAATACAAAAATTCATCAAAAAATTAAAAGTACATCTACATAAAATAAAAAGTAAACCCAAAATTATCTCTAATGACCTAGCGAAATAAGGGCTAGTTCATGATATTTTCATCGTCGAATTATCAATAGCAACCATTTGTTTAAAAAAATCCCCTTCCCTATACCCCGAATTATGTTATCCCCCTCTTACAGTAGATTCGTACTCAGTTGTATAATTAAGTTATCAGGAATAAAAATTTTCTTCATAACTTTTCGTCATTTGACCCAAGCATCATTTTAACTATTTCCTCATGAGCCCCCCTTTTATTCTATATAAGGTTTTCTTCCCGGGTTGGCTTGATTCATCCCTTTTATTAGGTTTTTTTCACTCTTTAAATTAACCCGATTGTGTACTTTTATTTTTCTACCGTTTCATTCATCTCGCAGCAGCTATAACTGTTACTAATGATGCTACCCTACTAGGATTTCCCTTTAAAAATTTACTTCCAATCTTTTTTCCCTTTAAATTCTTTTTTCATGTTCCCTTTTCTTCTGATCCTTTTTCATTTCCCATTAATTATGCTCAACAAACTCTGATTACTTTTTATCTCGATTGAGCTTTATTCTTGTTTCTATAGGTTGTTGATCTTCTTGTGGTGATTCAAGTTTTACTGGTTCACATCAGAGTTCTTTTTGTTCTAAAGGTACCTCTATTCTTACTCCAGTTGAGTTAGGAAACGTGGAAACTAGTCAATAACTCTGTGAGGGTAACTGATATCAAGCAAGTGCATCTATCATTTTTAAATTTATAGCGGATGTGAGTCCGAGTCGATCCTTTAGAGACTTCGAGTATTAATATTAACCTTAGCTTTATTATCTAACCGGAAAATTATGAAAGTTTGAATTAATTAAAAATACTAAAAATTTAACAAACTAACTTAATTATAAGACTTGATTAAGCAATTGAAAAAGCAAATTAAAATTAAGAAGACTTCAAGAAAGTAATAACGTATTTAGGAATTATTTCCCCTAGAGTTAATCATGTGATTGCTTAAAATATATTCAATTCAGTTTCTATTATTTTGATTGGAGGGATTCACAACTAAAGTTAATCCCTTTCTCAAGCATATTAGCCTTAATCCTAAATTATTCACCGAAATCTCTTCACTTAGTAATATAATTTAGAATTGCATTAATGTATAATGAAATTCCCCTACAAATAATTAACTTTCTGGGAAGAAATTTTGTATCTTATCTCTAAGTATGCATGTAATTTCTTTAATTATGTAAAGATCTAATTATACATGCAATTTCTCAATCAACATGCATAAGATCAATATTGATATTTTAGAATATCAATCAAAAAATTTTAAAAGACATAATTGAATCAAGCAAAGATAGAAACTTTATTGAAAATTCTAAATCAATCCAAGAAACACATGAAACCCTAGGTTCCATAATCCTAAATACACGAATTCTAAGCTATCATACTTTAATCTAGCAACGGGTTCCATAAAAAACGTAAAATAGAACATGGAAAAACCCCTTTAATTGATGAACAATCTCTCTGATCTTGAAGCCGGTGTTGTTCTCGCCTTTTCTTTCTCCTTCTCCTCAAGTCTCTTGTCTTCTCTAATGTCTCTTTTTCTTTTGAAACCTAATTTTGTCCTTTTATAGTATATCAAAAGGTTTTCGTTTTCTTTACCAAACACTACCCCGGGACATGACCGATCCCCAGGTCGTGTAACTTTTGCCCTAGCCAATTTTTTCTGCATGGACTGTGTAAACTTCAAAACTTCATAACTTCTTCGTTTAAACTCCCAATTGAGTGGAAATTGATTCCTTTTCTTCGTTTTTCGATCCTAAAACGCGTTCAAACCTTGAAATAAAAATTTTAACTCAATTAAGTATCAATTTATTTAAAGAAAACAAAAAATGTGAGGAAAATAAATTTTAAAATCATTATATGAAATATGTTTAAAATTAGAGTTATCAGTAACATATTTGGAATATGGGGTTATCTTAGGGAAAAGAGTAATATAGGCAAAAAA
>JAMXBC010000416.1:0-22929 GCA_024138005.1 Lumnitzera racemosa | reverse complement strand
GAATCAAAATAAATTTTATGAGTATTTTACTTGCCTTTAAGTGACATAAAAGTTTCAATTTTTCCCCAATTTAATACTTGATTAGTTTGAGCAAAGGGCAAAAATCCAAGTTTAAATCTTTATGATTTTAAAGATTTGATTTAATTTTAAAAAAACTGCCGAATTTGGATGAGTTTTGGGTTTCATTTAAAAGAAGGAAAAGAGATTTCATGATTTCATATTAATTTGGTAGAATCCTAAAAAAAATTAAAGCAAAAGGAAAGAAAAACCAAGCTGTCGAGGAGGGGAAGGAGAGAAGAAGCGTGAAGAGTGAAATGGTCAGCTAATCATAGGCTGACCATATCCTTTTTAAAAGGGAGGAGTAAAAACGAAAAGGACCATAATCCCTTAGTAAGAGTTGAGCTGTATCCTTCATGAAGCAAACAAAATGTTCTAATCGCCAGGCCATTTCCCCGGCCCCAACATTTAATCAAAGCTAATTGCATAATTCAAAAAAAGGCATAGAAAAAATTGAATTACTCTACCCCAATCAAATTTTAAAGGGGGACCTTATTAAAAAATTTATTAAATTATTTGAATTACCCTACTTTTTTCTAAAAAATATTATTTCCAATCACTATTTCCCTAAAAACATTTCAATTTCCAAAAAAAATTTCTTTTTTTTATTTTTTCTAATTTTTTTTCCCTTTTTTTTCATTTCCTTTTGGTTTTCTATTTTTTTTGTTTTTTTCCCCATATTTTCATTTTTTGTCCCTTTTTTTCTAGTTTTTATTTTTTTTGTATTTCCTATATCTTTTATTTTTTTGTATTTTTGGGAAATTTAAACCTTTTTTGCATTCTAAAAAAAAAAAAAACTAAAGCATAGGGGAAAAAAAGGGAAATTTATAATTGCCCTTTTTATGATGTTTTTAATAAAATTTAAAAGAAAAAAAAAACGGACACCATTTTTTGCTCTTGGGATACACTTTCTCTTGTAGCTTACAAAAGGTGGTATCTTAGGTTCGTCCTTGGGGAATTTGGTGAAAGATAAAAGATATTTTTGAAAGGGGTGCCCTAAAAGTTGGCCAAAAACCAAGAGTGTTCAAAAATTGGTAAGGCCTTAAAAAATAACATTAGGGGAAAGGTGTATTTATAAGAGCCTTAAAAGTCTTAAAGAAGGTTAACGCTTATTAGTTGGCAGAACCCTAAAAGAATCGAATAAGGGTATTCCCCATGGGTAGTAAAAAAACCCCAAAATGCTAGTGTTTTTTGAGTTGGCTAAGGAAATTGTTTGAAAATCTGGTAAGCCTTTTAAGTAAAATAACCAAAAAGGCACTCTAAAAAGATAAGCAATCCTTAAATGGAATCGATTTAGAAAAAATAGCCCTGCTCCTTTAAACTAACTAACCCAGGCAAAGGGCATTCTAAGGGGGTTAACAACCCTTAAATGGAATCGATTTTTGAAAACTTAGTTTTGCTCTTTTATGTTAACTAACCTAAGAAAAGCGTTTTAGGGGGATAGTAGCCTAAATAAGAATCGGGTTTTAAAAACCTAGTTGTGCTCTTTTTATTGACAGCATAGGCAGGAGTATTTTTAAAGGACTAGTAACCTTAAATGAGAATTAATTTAGAAAAATTTGGCCATGCTCTTTTGGTTAATAACCAAGGAAAAAAGTCTCTAAGAGACAGCAACCCTAAAATGATAAGATTTAGGAAACTTGGGGTGTTTTTTGAACCGATTAACCCAGGGGTTAATTTTCCCCCCCCTTTTTTTTTTTTTTTTCTAGTTTTCTCTAAATTTTTTTAGTTTTTTTTTTTCCAAAAAATGTAAAACTGAAAAAATTTGACTTCGGGAAAATTTTTCCCCTATTTATGGGACGGTTTTTTTAAATTTATTATGCATTAATTAGAAAAGATTTTGCTAAATTTTTCCTTGTTTTTTGGGTTTTTTATTTGTCTAATTTTAATTGGTTGATTTTTTTTACAGAGTTTGACTTTCCTTGACCTTTTTTGGATTTTCTAGGCTCCTTTGATTTTTTTTTATTTTTTAAATTTAAAATTTTTTTTTTTTCCTTTAAATTTTTACTTAATTTTTTGCCTTTTTAGGAATTTTCCCCGGGGTTTTTTTCTAAAACGAAAATACTTTTTGGGGGTATATGTAAAACTTTCCTAATTTTTTTTTTGGTTAGTCAAAAAATTTTTTTGTTTTTCCCCCATAAAATCTATTTTTTAGTAATTTTTTTTCGTTATTTGATTACACTTTTCGTATTTTGGGTTAAGTAATCTTTTTTAAATGTTTAAAAAATTTGGAAATTTTATAGTCTCCTTTTTTATTACTTATTTTCAAAAAATTAAAGTTTACGGGGTCATTTTTCCCAATATTTCTCTCATTATTTTTAAAATTTTGGGGTTTTAAATGGGAAATCTTTAATGATCTTTTCTAAATTTTGGGGTTTAATTTTTAAGCCCCAGTTACTTTTTTTAAAATTTTAGGGTTTAAAACATATATCTTCAACCCAACAAAATCCTTCTAACCCCAAAATTTTACCCCCTCCACAAGGGCAAACACACTTCCAGATCTTTTTCTGTTATTTTCTTAAAAAAATTAATTATGCAAAATTTTTGGAATTAGCAATTTTCATAAATTTTAGAGGTTTAAAATTCTTTTAAAACATAGAAAATTTTGGGGGGGGCAAAACTTTTTGAAATTTACATGCAAATAGAGGGGTTTCCCAAAAAAAAAGTTTGGCTTAAAAAAACAACAACATTGGGGGATTTTAAAATGATTTAAAAAATATGCCATTTTTGGGGTAATTTCCTAAAGGGGTCAAAAAATCCATTTAAAAAATTTTTACAATAAAATATTTTTTTAAAATACATGAAAAAATGCTTAAAAATAATTTTTCTTTTTAATTTTTTGAAGTTAGTTTAATATTTTTACAAAATTAGAGGAAATCGGATTGAAATTTTTGGGCTCACCGGGAAGTTTGCTCCCCCAAAACCACCATCCCCAACCCCACCCCTTTCAGCCCTCTTATTTTGTACCATCGTTGTTGGGTGGTGGGGGTTTATTTGACCCCCAAAATTTTTGTATGTAGGTGTAAAACTCTTAACTTTCTCAGTTTGTTCTTATTTTCTTTTTGTTTTTTCCCAAAAAATTTCCCTTTGGGGGGCCCTTCAAAAAAATTTTCTTAGAATCAAAGATTTTAAAGGGAAACCCCTAAAAGAGAGGTTTTGGGAAAATTTTTTCCCCCATTTTTCCGGGTGAAAAAAAAGATTTTCTCTTTTACCCCCCCCTTTTATACCCTCCTTTTTAAAGCTTAGCAAAGTTTTCATTATAAGGGGCCCATGCACCTATAGTTTTCCCACAATTTTTTCCATGCCCCCACTCTTTAAATTTTGCTACCCTTTTAAAAAAATTTTTAATTTTTTTTGTTTTTTTTTCCAAATTTTATTTTATTTTTGGGTTTATAAAATTTTTCCGAGTTTTTTAAGAAAAATTTGGGTACATATTTATATACACTAATTTAACCCTAAGAAGCTTTACTCTATTTTTGTTTTTTTAATTATTACTCTATAATTTTTTTAGCCTTATTTTTTTTATTTCTAAAGTTTGGGAAAAAATTTTTATTTACTTAAATTGTACATTTACGGGGGGAAAATTCAATATAATATAATTATTTAAAATTTAAAATATTTTTGGTTATACTATCATTACTTTTTTAAATTTCAGCAATCCAAACCCATGGGGGATCCTCGACAAAACCTTAAAATTTTATTCATAAAAAATATTGTTCTAACTAGCCAACTTTCATGTATCCCTTTAAAATTACTCTTTCAAATGACTACAAAAGGTTTAGGGGCTTACATACTTACCCCTTTTCCCCTAAAACAAAAGGGCCCTTAAATCAACCCCTTAACAAGGATCCATGACAGGCCCTGACAACGAGTTCCCCAAAGTTATAGTCACTCTTTAGAAAACCATAAATCATGCCCCCTTTTTCCTAAAGTTTGTCATTATGACATTTTGAGCAACTCACGGGCCCAAAATCAATCATTGGGAACCCCCAAGGGTGTGGAAATATAAACCAAAAAAGGGTACTGTCTATCGGTTTCAAAACAACTAAATTGGCCCCTAGCCCGAAAGAACTTTATACCCTAGCCAAAGCTTGTTAAACCCCTCACACAGATTACTCTTCTTATGCCTCAAATGTAAGGAGAGTGAGGAGATAGTTTTGACCCCCAATTATCTTTCAGCCCAAAGGCCTAATGATTTAAGCCCCCATCTCAAAAGGGGATATCGAAGTGTGTTGAAAAGGACAACAAGCTCTTTCGATGCCTATGCTTCACCTAGGGATATGCGACCCTATTAGGGGCCCTGTCCCCCTTTTCGAAAACCCACTTGCGAGAAAAATTTTAAATTTCCCTTCGAGCAAATCATCCCCAATCATCAACCCCAAACTAAACTCGCCCTCGATTAAGCTTTAAACCCAAAAATGCCTTCCTCAAACCTTGGGCCCAGCTTTTGTCTTTATTTTCTTCCCTCCTTTTACGGGGTTCTTTTATTTAAGGGGGTTTGCATCCGTGGGATTTCAATCACACTGGGAAACCCCCTTCAACTTTTAGGCCCTTTAAAGAAAACAGTTTTTTAGTATTTGGTTGATACAACAAAACCTTTCCCCCTAAATAAACCTTAGTCCTCAAACCGCAGAGCTTTAATATTGCAAACCCACCATTAAAAACCCCAAACCCCTGATCCCCAACTTTAGGTGCTTGCTTTAAAAGACGCTAAGTACCATGAAGTAAAAAAAACATTCCTTCTCCAAGTTTTTTTTCCTCATTTTTTTCCCCCCTTTGAAAAATTTGAGTTAAAACTTTACCACAAAACATTACAAATCCCACTTTGGCGAAAACAGCCCCTTAGGTCTTGAGTGTTTCCCCTTTCTTTGGTTGATCCCCCTTATTTAAATTGAGTGTTGAAGGCCCTTTTTAGCTGCCCCTAACAAAGGATTTTTTGAAAGTATTGAGGAGCAGGAAAAAGAAGCCTAACTTACTAAAAACCAGGATCGCACGAGTCGGGTCAAACCCCAATTGACTTTACATGATCAAAAAAAAGTGAAAAATCAAAAGAAGATTTAAATTAAAATAATTTTTTTGAAAAAACCTAGTCTTCAATTTTTTTTTTTTAAATGTATACCTATACATATCTTCTTATATAAATTTACCCCTTACCTTTTAATATTAAAACAACCACTACTAAAAAAAATTTCACCAAACTGACTAAAGTATTTTTAAATTTTTTTTTTTCCCAAATTTTTTATTTGGTTACCCCTACACAATACACAAACACAAACACAAATAAAAACATGATTGGTTTCAAAAATATTTTGTGTTTTCAGTAAAAATTTTTAAGGTTTTTTAGTTTTTTTGGAAATACGATTTTTATCCCCCAAAAACAAAAAAAATCAACGTCCAAATCGAAAACCCAATTATAGAAGTTACCCCACCTTATTTGTTAAAAAGTATTTCCTAAAACAAGGCTTCCCCTTTCCCTCTACTTAAAGGGGCCCTTTTACGAAACCGGGTTTGGAAATAAAACCCCTTTTTTTTATAATTTTTCCAAAAAAAGCTACTAAAAATTTTTTATAGTTTGAATTTTTGGGGAAAAATAAATTTTTACAAATCAATCCCCCAATAAAAACTTGAGTTTACAAAGAAATTATGAAAATTTTACAAAAACCTTGGGCTTGTAGAGCTTGGAAAAATTTTAATTATTAAAAATAGGGGTCACTTGAAGAGCCCCAAATTAATTTTCTCAAAAGGTTAATAATCAAAAAACCAAAATTTGAAACCCAATAAAAGTAGTTTAGAATGTCCCCTCCTTAACCCCTTTTCCCTCTAATCTTCAAAACTTGGGGGAAATACCAATAAATATACAGAAACTTGAAAAATAATATAAAAAAAATGAGCAATAACCTGTAAAAGAAGTGGAGGGGAGACAATAGCACTATTTGATAAAAAGAGACTAAGGGTTTTCAAGCAATTTTAAATTTAAATGAAATTTGAAAGTTTAAGCAAATCCCCATTGCTTTAATTCAAGAAAAGCCTTTGCAAAATTTCAAGAAATGCCATTGCATTTTTGTTAACCAGTCATCATGAGATTAGAAAAATTAAATGCCACTCTAACCCGGATTTTGAAAAGGGTTTATTGTCACGTACTTGCAAGTAGTTATAAAACTAAGGTTTGTACAATGGAGAAATCCTTCGCCTAAACTGCCTTCAAACTAAACCCCCCAAAATTTGGGTTGAAAAACCTCCTTTCTTATCAAGTATTTGATTTAAGGGTTAGGGAAATGACCATTTTTTTTATCCTCAATGAAGGGTTTTTAATTTTCCCCAAGACTTTTTTAAACTTTTTCCCTTTGGTGGGTTGCTTTTACAGACCCCAATTAGAATTAAAAATTTGGTTTATTTTTAGATTTCTATTGGGGTGACAAGCAATTTAAATATTCAAAGGGGGGGGGGAAATAACTTAAAAGAAATTTCAACACAAAAATTCAGCACCCCAAAATAACATAACAATGGTTCAAGAAAACACACCTTTATGTATAGTAACTAATTTAAAAAACTAAAAACAAGACATATACAAGGGGCCCCAAAGTAATTTTTAAAAAATACTTCAAAGAAATGGGTAAAACACCGATCCTACTTCCCCTAGATACTAGTGCTCATTCTCCTCTTTACGTCACTTAGTTTTCCCCTTTTTTTCCCTTTAAAAAATATGACATCTTTAGTTTTCATCAAATTATATAACATATGTTTTTCATTTTTAAAAATTTAAAATTATGTTTCTCAAAAATGTTAGGAAAGTTTTTGGGTTTTAATATTAGCCCAAGTAAGATACTTTTCAAACCCAAAGGTTCTAAGGTAAAATTGCTTTCTAGTAGTTTCTAACCCGGTTCTGACTTTAGTAAATTCTTGGGAAGGTAAAATTAAGTGATTTTAAAATCTACTTTTTTGACTTCCAATGATCCAATAAAAAAGTCCAATTTCTTCCAAAACTTCCAATTACTCTTACTTTTTAAAAATCTTTAAATCGAACTCCCTTTTCCATTGAGTTTTTAACTTAAAGGGTTTTGATTTTTCTTTAGGTATAGGTTATTTTCCAAGTGGTTTTTTTTCTCATTTTTGACTTTAATAAAGGTATTTTTTCCCGACTTACCATTGTCTCTATGAATGGGAGTAGGTCCTTTTCTTAGGTTATTCAACATATTCACATCAGATCACTTTTTTAACTTACTTTCTAACACTTTTCCGACATTAGCGCTACGAGTATGTCTAACTACTTTATTAAAATTAAAACTTCCCTTAATTTTCCCAAAAGTTTAAAAACCCCTACAAATGGGGGAAAACCCAACAATTTTTTTATATTATCGTTTTATCACTTAATTTTAACTCATTAGAATTTTTCAAAATTCCCACTTCTAACCCCCAAATTGCCCACCAAAAATTAAAAATCATATTGAAACTCTTTTTCACTCAACCCAACTTTTAAAGTTGGCTAATATAGTTTTGAAAAAAAATTTTTTCCCAAAAACCTAATTTAAATTCTTTAAAAAAAACCCACTTCAAAAGGCATTTTTTAGCGAAAAAAAAATTTTTTCCCCCAAAATCCTACTCCCCAAATTTTTGAAAATCCGCCTTTATAGCATCAAAATTAAAACATCTTGGAAGGGAATAACGTTTTAAAATTTCAAGTTAAAAAACTACATAAATTGATTTTTAAAAAAACCCCAATTTGGGAAAATTTTAAATTGCATGAGATTTTTTTTTTAAGGGGGAACTTTATCTACACTAAAAATTTTGAAAACTAATTGAATTTTTGAATTGTCATACAAAATACATAAAAAAACCCAAATTTTTTAAAAATTTTTTTTAAAATTTTACTTTTTTCCCCAAAATTTTAGAAAAAAATTAAAAGGGAAATTAGTAATCCCCAATTTTACCAATTTGCTTTGGTCCCCATGGGGGGAAGGGGGGTTTTTGTTAGGGGGCCCAAAGGTCCCAAGCCCCCCCTTTTAAAGAGGAATCATTTTTTGCTTTCACTTGTAAATCTTCTCTGGGAACCATACTAAACCCTAATTTTACGAAATATTTTTCCCAAATTTTTTCTACCCAAAATATTCCTTTTTGTTCTCCTTTCCTAAAGTTTTCTTATTTTCCAAAAATGATTTAACTTACCCCAGGAAAGTGCTTAAAATTTTTTTTCAGGGGTTTGGATGATATAGATTTTTGATTTTTTTTTCTAAAAACAAAGTTTTTTCCTTTGGTTTAGGTTTTTCACCCTTTGTTTCCTTGATTTTTAAATTTCTTACAGGTGGCTTTTAAAATTTTTTTCCCATCCCCTTGTTCTGTTTTCAAATTTCTTTGGGTGATTTTTAAGAAATTTTCTTTTATTTTTTTTTTATTTTGGTTTAATTTTATCCCATGTTCGGGTATTTATGATAATTTCAACAAACATATATTTTTATAATAATTATCCCTAAAAATTGTGTATATTTTTTTTAAATATTATTTTAAAATAATAATAAAAATTAAAATTACCCCTTTTAAATTTATCTCTAATTTCTCGTTTTTTTTGAGACCAAATTTTCACTTTTTAAACCTTTAATAAATAATAATAAATTGTTCCAAATTTTAGTTGAAATTTTAAATTATTTTTTTAAATTTTTTTAAAACCTTGAGTCTACGATAACTTCTCGACAAATTTCAGGGGAAAAGGTCCCTTATAAGTTTTTAGCCTAATCGGATTTTTTTTCCCAATATCTTAAATCAAATTCCCAAAACCTGGGTTTTGAAATAGTAGGGGCCCTTTTTAATAACCTTTTCATGAAATTTTGTGGGTTTAGAAGAAAGGGCTAAAATTGATGAATTAAATGTTTACCGATTTATGTTGCTAATTTAAATTTAACCTATTTAATTTTTTTTTTTCTTTCTTTTTTTTATATGTTTACATTTTACTTTGATTTTTTTTTTTTTAAATTAAAACTTTGTTTTATAAAATTTTGGGTTTAAATTGTTAAACCAAATTAAATTTATTTTTAAAATATATTGTTTGTTTTAAAGGGTTTTTAAATTTTTCAATTTCATTTTTTTTCTCTACAAAAAAACTTATCGTTTCCCGTTTCACTTTTCAATTTTCATTTTTTTTTCTCTCTTATCATTTTTCTTTTTCTTTTTTTTAAATTTGTACTTCCTCTTCACAAAAGGGGTTTGGTGAATCTTAAAAATTATTATTTCATTTTTGTTTCATAAAATTTTTATAGGTGCGAAAAAATGTTAGGGCTAGGTAAATTATATTAAAAATGATGGGTTTGATGTATTGCTTTATTCAATTTTGGAATTTTTAAATTTTTCCTATTTCTTTCCCCTTGTGGTTTTATTTCTTTTTTTTTTTTTTTTGTATATTTCCACTTTTTAAATTTAAATTTGTTTTTTTAATAACTTTTTTATTTTTTTAAAATTTATATAAGTGATGATCAAGAAAAAAAATTTATGTGTGTGAATAAAAAGGAAAAAAGGGAAACCCCC
This sequence comes from Lumnitzera racemosa, assembly GCA_024138005.1. Taxonomy (NCBI): domain Eukaryota; kingdom Viridiplantae; phylum Streptophyta; class Magnoliopsida; order Myrtales; family Combretaceae; genus Lumnitzera; species Lumnitzera racemosa. Next base: position 13,359 of record JAMXBC010000416.1, on the reverse strand, counting down.
ATATCAAAATGAATGAAATTTTAGGCATAAAGTTCGTAGCGAAGTTTATAGATATAGTTTTTATTTTTTTTTTTTTAATTTTTAAAAAATTACATTTTAAAATTTTATAAGAGTTTTATCAATGTTTTATTTTGTCTTATTTCATTTAAATTTATTTTGTATTTTTAATACATTTTAAAACTGTTAAGATTTTTTCACAAAAGAGATATAGATAACATAAAAAGAAAAATATAACAAAATTTTAAAAAACTAATTATCAAGTGTGAAAAATTGTTAATATATTTATATAACAAAAAACAAATGAATTAATCCCGATCAATTTTGGAAAATTGCATACCAAGTATTTAAAAGTGATAAAATTTTTATTTACTTTAAATCACTTATAAAATTTGTTAAAAAATTTAGTTTTTTTTAATGTGATATTTACCCATTTTCAGAACAAAAAAATTTACATATCGTTACAAAGATTTGTTCAAAAAAACTTTTCCCCAAACCCCATATCTCCAAATGTTTATAGTAGTTGTATATTTTCTTATTAAATTTTTTAAAATTTTTAAATTATATGAAGTTTACAAAATTTTTTAAGTAGATCTTGATAGTATTATTTGTATTTAAAGTAAGTAAAAAAGGATTTTTGTTAGTGTATCTATAAACATGACTTTTTTATTTTTTTCCCCCCCCCTATTCAAAAGTTATGCCCCCCCAAACAACTTGTTTTTGCATAATAACAAAAAAATAAAAATATGTTTAGCAATTGGAAAATTAGTGATACATTATATTTTTACTTTTTATGAATTTAAAATTATTATATTGTTAATAAAAAATATAAATTTTTAGAAATTTACAAATTTGTATTTTTAAATTAAAATGTTTACTAGGATAATCTTTTAGAAAAAATCATACATTTTTTTTTTCCCAAAAAATTTTTGTTTTAAAAAACACAATTTATGCAATTACTTAAGTTTTATGATGCCTTTTTTTTACAATGTTTGCATTTTTTAAATATATCAAATATATATTTTGCATACCCCCCCCCAAATTATTTTACTTGAATAATTTCTTAGCATCGTTTTTTGGGTAATCTTTAAAAACCCTTAATTTATATTTATATTTTTTTTTTAAAAAAAATTTTAAAATTTATTTTTCAAATTTTTGTCTATGCATACACGTCAAAGCTTTTTCCCTTTTTTTAGGGGGGGGGGAAAAGAGAGTAAGGGTAAGGTAAGAAAGACTTTTTTGAATCTTTTTTTTTGGGGTTTTTGTAAAAATTTTTTTATTTTTTTTTTTTATAAAAATCCATTTGAAACCCAGGGGAAAGATTTAGTTAAATCAAGTATTTTTGATCCCAAATATACCCGTTAAAAAATAAAATTCCCCCCAAATGGATTTTAGGGAAAAGATAAAAAAAACAAATAAAATTTAGAAAAAAAAAAGAAAAACTTCCCCCCTTAGGGGAAGTTGTTTTGGATTTTATCCTAAATGCTTTTTTTAACTAATGGGGTTTTCCCTTAAAAATATAAATTTGGGAAGTTCTTCCCTTTTCCCCCCCCGGGAAAGGAAAATTTAAATTTAAAATATTTTCCATAATTTTTTTAAATCAATTTGTCATTAATTTTTCAGTTTAATTTAATAATAGTTTATGATAGTAAATTTTTTTTGGGACAAAAAAAAAAAAACCTTATATATGTATTTTTTTTAACGATAAAAGGGTTTCTTTTCTCAAATAAAATTTAAATTATGAGGGTTCAAAACTCAAAATTTTTCCCTATTTCTTTTAATTTTGATTTTTTAAAAAAAAATTAAAAATAAATTATTTCTCTCTTTTCTTTTTTTTGCATTAAAAAAAACCCCTTTTTCCTACAAATTTTTTCCCCTATGTTAGTCTACTTTTTAACATTAAAAAAAAGGGGTTGGGTTGTAATTGGATTGAACAAATCAATCTGGTAATTCAAGGGCTTAAGTTAATTGGGACGACTAAATTATGATTTTTTAAAAAATTTTAGCCAAAATTTATTGGCCTAACCTGCCTCATGGGCTAATGGGTTTAATGAGTTATCTTATAATCTAGGTTTTAAACTCTTTTAAACATTTTTTGGGTTTGGAAAAGTTTTAGCCTATTCATCCTTTTAAACCCTTTTTTATACTTTTAAGGGGTTTAAAACTAAAAATAGGTACGGTTCTTTTTCATAAAAATTTTGTCCCTCATTACAAAATCTTTTCAAATTTTTATTTTTTTTTTTTTTAAAATTTGATTAACCATATATTAGTTTATAAATTTTATAAAACCTTTAAATTTGTTGGTTCGATTCAATTTGTTTGTTTTTTGAACGTTATCTCCGTTTAAATTTTGTTGCTTTATTGTGTTTCTCAAATTTAAAATTTTTAAAAGGGAATATCGGGAAAAAAAGGCACCCATATTTGACATCATAAACAAGTTTCGATTTTGAAACGGGGGGTTAAAACAATTTTTTTCTTTTCCAATTTTTTATGGATGTGTTTGATTTTTGGCGGATTCATTTTCTGCTTTCTAAAATGTTCGGCTCACTGTTTATTTTTTTTCCTTTTTTTATGATTTAGATAAAGTACGGTTTTGGTTATTTTAGCGTTGTGCAACACCAGAAAGTCGTGATCTATAAAATCTTACTTTAAAACGGGTTTGGTTTGTGTGGCCGGCCAAAATTATTAATAATGTAGCAGCTTCCCTCCATTTGGGGAATTCATGGGATTCAAAGTCTCCCCAAGGGTTATAATATAAAAGGAAAAGTTTTTAGATGCTTTGCGTTTTTGGGCCCTTTATTCTTTGGTTTTGCACATAGTCCTTACGGTAGGACTTTTTTAAAAAAAAAAAACTAATTAAGTTCGGTTTAAAACTAATAGTTCGATTTATTGTTGAATAAAACCCATAAATCAATTTTTTCATTTTCAAATAAAAATTTGTGGATAAAGGATTTTTTTAAAAAAAAAACAAAATTTGAATTCGATTTTCAGTTTATTTTTTCAAATTAGAAAATTTTTTTTTTTTTTAAAAAACCTGGGGTTTTAATCCAAAAACCCTTTTTTCTTTTAATCAATGTGATTTTTTGGGTTTTCAGCCAAAATTCCCAAATATCAAAAAAAAGGGGCCCAAACGCATAGATTTAGGGTTCAAGAAAAAACTCCGTCCCCTTCCCTTTGAAAATTTTTTTTGGAATAAAATTTTAAACAAACCGGGAAAAAAATATTTGTACCCCCAAAACCCGGAAACAAAAACATTATGCTTACAATTTCATAATAACTTCTTACGCCTGAAATTTCCCAATTTAAAATTATGAGCGGACAATTTGGGGCCACCCCCGATGAAATTATCTAAAAAATACCCCATTTTTACCCCCTTTTTTTTTAGTTTTTTTTTTTTTAAAAATTTGGAAAAAATGGTTCTAATTAAAAATAAAAGATATAAAAAAAGTACAAAAAAGGGGGAAAAAAAAATTAAAGTTTTAAAAAGAAAGAAAAATAGAAAATAAAAAAAAATACCAAAAAAAAAAAAAAAAAACCCAAAAGGGAAAAAAAAAAAAAAGGGGTTTTAAAAAATTTTAAAAATTTTTTTTTTTTAAAAAAAAGAAATTTTTTTGGAAAATAAATATTTTTGGGGAAAAATAGTGATTGGGAAAAATAATATTTTAAATTTAAAATTTAAGTAGGGAAATTTTAAAAAATTTTAAATAGCTTTTTTGAAAAAAGAGCCCACTTAGGATTTGCTTGGGCTTAAAAAAAGTTCAATTTTTCCTTCCCTTTTTTTAAAAATATATGCAATTGCTTAGTTAAATGTCGGGCATGGGTTTAAATCCCCCGATGATTAGGATTTTGTGTTTGCTTCATGAAGGATAAAAGTTTCGACTCTTAGAAAGGCTTATGGTCCCCTTTTTTTTTTAATTCCCCCTTTAAAACAGGATATGTGTCGGGCCTATGATTGGCCGACCATATTACTCTTCACCCATCTTCTTCATCTCCTTCCCTCTTCAACCAGCTTTGTTTGCTTCCTTTTGTTTCCCAATTTTCTTCAAAATTCCACAAAATTAAATGGGGGAATCATAAAGATTTTTTTAAACCCTCTTTGGGAATAAAAGCCAAAAATTTCCCCAAATTTTTGAGTAGTTTTATAGTTTAAAATCGAGTAAAGAAAATCATGAAGAGTCAAACTCAGATTTTTTTGCCATTTGCTCATTTCCAATCAAAAAATTAAAAAAAAAAACTGGGCAAAAATTGAAGCTTCTATTCACTTGTGGGGGCAAGTACAAACACCCAAAAAATTGATTTTGGGCCCAACAATTAACCGAATTTTTTAATAAATTTTTGAAAATTCTTTAAAGGGTCAAATATGGCTTTAATTTTTAAAATTTAAAAATTTTGTATGTTGGGTTTTGAGTGTGCCTAGTTAAATATTTAAAAGTTTCAATACCTAGATTTTTCCATATCTCACCTATGTTTTTTTTGGGTATACGTTTTTTTTTCCTTGTCCCCCCTTGTAAAATTTTTGGTTTCCCCATTTTTTTTAAAAAGTTCTCCTTATAAAAATTTTTTATGCTAGTCCTTTTTCTCTTTCAAAAAAAAAAAAAAAAAAGAGAGAGAGAAGGGTTGCTATCACATAAGGTTTTTTTCCAAAATTTGGGGTTTAAAATGGTTGACGAAAAAGATCCCCTTTTCCTAAAAAAAAAAATAGGTTAAAGGGCCCCAAAAATTGTAGATTTTTTTCCCTCAAAACCCCCCCCCCAATTCAAAGTGTCTAAAGTTTTAAAGCTAAAAAAAGAAGACTTTCAAATCAAAAAAAAAAAAAAAGTAGCAACACTTTTAAAAGAGTACCCAGACTTAGAAATGCCCAATGACCCTTTTTTACTTAGAAGTTTTTAAAAAACCTTTTTTTGTCCAATACTAATCAAATGTGGGTTAAGCCTAAAAAAAAAAGGGTGTCCCAAAAAAGAAAAGTGAAAGGGAAATGACAGAGAAAAAAAACCCCCGGGGAAAGGAGCCCAATTAAATCAACTAAGGTTTTTTAATGATAAATCTTTATTCTTAAAGGGAAAGGGAAAAAAGATTTTGGCCTATGAAGCCTTTAATCCAAATTATAGATTTATACGTTTTGACCTATAAGTTGATGAAATTATATGGGTCAGAAAAGGGGCCCCTTTATTGAAAAATGCAGAGGTTGGGAAATAAGTTTGAAGACCAAATTTTGTACAAAGGTTATTCAACTGAGCTTTAAGAAGTTTGATCCTTTTTAAGTCATGAGGGGACTTCAATAAATTCCCCCAAAGCTCAAATTTTTTTTTGGTCTCCCAAATTTTTTTTTAAAATAAGCTCAATGTTGTCAAAATGGGTTAGGTGTTTAAAATGAAGAAAAGTTAAAGAAAAGGGGCAAAAAAGGGAATTAAGTGTTTTTTTTTTTTTTAAATTTAATTTTGAAATAAACTCATAAGAGAATGTTTTGTTTGGCTTTATAAAAGTTGGAATAAAATTTTTATCGGTTTTTTTTTAAAATTAAAGTGATTGAAATTTGATTAAAAAGGGGAAAAAAAAGGAATGCACTTTTTGGGTATCTTTTTTTGAAATTTTAAAAAGGGAAAAAAAGGCAAATTAAAATCCCAAAATCCAAAAAATACATACACTTTGGAGTTAAGTGATTCTAGTGAGGATTTTTTAAACCTCTTTTCTTTTAAAAAGAGGTCCTTTTTGATTTAAATAAAAATTTTTAAATGAATTTTTAGGTATTCAATTTTCTAATGTCCCTACAAAAGGGGATATCCTTTTTAAAACCCTTGTTGACCCTATTCAAGGTTTTTTTTAAAATTAAACCTATCAAGAAAACCCCCCCCACAATGGGGGAATTTAGACATTTAGGTTATTTAATTAGGAGAAAATAAAAAAAAAATAGTTTTTGCTTGCTTTAGTTTGGGATCAAATTTTAGGAATAAATTTTTTTTTTTGGGTAAATTTTTTTTCTTGAAAGAAGAAGACTTACAAGAACTTTATACATACGTTGAAAAAAACTTTTGGTGATAAATTATTTTCAGGGTTAAGAAAAAAAGGGGGTTTAAAAAAAAATGAGGGGAAAGGGGAAAAAAAAAGGGAAAAAAAAAGGAAGGGGTAGAAGAAGAAGGAAAGAAAGGGAAAAAAAAGGGAAAAAAATTTTGGGCCCCAAGTGTAAGACAAAAACCTCAAAAGATAAATCACATTTTTAATTAAAAGGGGAGGGAAAACTAAATCAAAAACCCAAATAACCCCAAAAAAGCCCTGGTCTGAATCCCCATTCCCCGCCTAAAAAAACAAACCCCAATTGATCCCAAAACGTAGGGCAAAACCCCCCCCACCCCTCATGAATCACCAAAAACAAGGCCCTTTACCAACACTTAATAAAAAAATTTTTAAATTACAAGGAATTTAAATTTTGCCCCAAATAAATTAAAATTTTTTAAAAATGGGCTAAAACACAATTCTAGTGTTTTTTTTTTTTTTCCTTAAAGGGTTTTTTAACTTGCAACCTGGGTTAAATTTAAAAAAATTTCTTTTAAATAGGCCCTTTTCAAAAAGTTTTTTTTGAACCCTTTGACCCCAAAAACTAATCATAAATTGGACTGAAAAAAAAACCTAACAAAAATTTACAAAGTTTATCATCTGCAAAAAGAATATAAAATTTTTTTTAAAAAAGTTTAAAATGAGAGTGGGACGGGAAAATCCTGTTTGGGCTAGGGGCAAAACATTTAACTATATTTTTTTTTTAAAAGGAAAAGTTTCAAATAAGGCCCCATAGGAAAACTCGGGAAATTTGAGTTTTGGAGACATTTTTAAAGGGCTAAAAAAGAATATGAGATATCCTACATGGTTACTAAAGAAAGGGGATTTTTTAAACTTGCCCTTTTTAAAAAAAATTTGTGTTTTTTAACAAAAATTTCAAAAAGAAAAAGAGAAAAAAAAAAAAAAAAAGAAAAAAAAAGCAGGGAGAGAGGGGAGAGGGAGGTTGACTTGTTACAAGTTTTTTTTCCCCCATTTTTTAAAATCTATTTTCACCCAAATATCAAGCTTTCCCAAACATGTCCCCTACTTCCTTTTTAATGCTAGTTACAAATTTTAAGTTGACTATTAAAAGTCTTTAAATCTTTTTTCCCAAAGTTTAATTTTTTTTTTTTTCCTTTTAAATTTTTTTCAAATTAAAAGGGAAACTAAACCCTTTAGCCTTTTTTTTTTCATAAAGGGGTTTTTACCAAATTCTTTTTTTTTTTTTTTTTTTTTTTGCAAAAAAAATTTTTAAATTTGGAAGTTTTTCAAACTAGTTCTTTTTTCACTTTGTTTCTTCAAAACCTTCATTAATTCTCCTTAGGGTCTTAGCTGTTTTTTTTGTATTATCTCATCTTCAAATTCCCTTGTTTTGGGTTTAACCAACTTTTAGGCGGTTTTTTTCAAAATTACATTTCCTTTAGGGTTATAACTAAATTTTTTTAGCGTTTTTTTCTATCTTCAATTCATTTTTTTAAAGGGTTTTTGCTAGCTTTTAGAGTGCTGTCCCCAACTCACATTTTTCGGGTTTTTAGCTAGCTTTTAGAGGGCTATTCCATCTTCAATCCATTTTTAGGGTTTTTGCCAAATTATAGAAGTTATCCTAACGCACATTTCCTTTGGGGTTTTAACAAGCTTTTAAAACGTTTGGGCCCATCCCTTCCCAAAAATTTTTTAAAGGTTTTTTTTAGCTTGTAGGCACTATCTTGACTCAAAAAAATTTTTTTAGCTTTTAGTGAAGGGTCTTAAGGTTTTTTCCCTTTACCCTTTTCTTTTTAGTGTTTTAGCAAGCTCGTAGAGCACTTCCCCTTTTCCCAAACTTTTTAAAGTTTAGCGAGCCTGAAAGGGGACATCCCTTTTTCTAATTTCTTTTTTAATGTTTTTGAGCTTTTTGGGTCCTTCCCTTTTCCAAAATTTTCTTTAGTTTTTCAGTGAACCCATAGGCAATTTCGTTACCAATTTCTTTAAGATTTTTGCGAAAAACCCTAGGGTGCTTTCCTTTTTTTAAAAATTTCTCTTAAGGGGTTTTTGCCCCGCCCTTGAGGTTTCTTGTTTTTTTTTAAAATCTCGTTAGTAATTTAGTTAACCATAAGGTGCTTCCCCTTTTTCAATTCTCTTTTAGGATTTTAGGGAAGCCCCTAGGTGCTTCCCTTTCAATTCTCTCTTTTTGGGTTTTTGTAAACCCCTAAGGCACTTCCCATCCCTCACCATTTTGTCTTTTTTGTAAGTCCTAAGTACTTCTCTTTACCCAAATTTTTCTTAAGGTTTTAGGCCCCCTAGGGTTGCTTCCCCCTATTTTTAATAGCTTTTAAGATTTAGCAAGGGGGCATTCTTTCCTCCATAGGTTTGTAGCTCAAAGGAAAATTTCTTCTAGGTTTTCAAAACAATTTTCCATTTGGATTGCTAGTCTCTTAGAGATTTTCCTACCCAGGGTTTTGTCAGGGGCAGGGGAAGGGACTTTTATATTTTCTAAAATCGATTCCTATTTAGATTGCTAAAACCCTTAAGACATTCCTACCCAGGTTTGTTAGCGCAGGGAGCACTTTCAAAATTTTTAAAATAGATTCCCCTTTTGGTTTTTAGTTCCTTAAAAAAAGCTCTTTCCCAGGTTAGTCAGCTCAGAAGAGGGGCACTTTTAAGTTTTTCCAAAAACAATTCTCAAATTTTAAAGGGTTTCTGTATTTAAAGATTTCTCTCACTTTAAATGAGTCCACCCTTTGAAAAGGCCCAAAATTGGTTTTCTTTTTCGATTATAAATTTTGGGTTGCCAGTTCCCCTTAGGGGCATCCCTTTTAGGTTAGTCAGTTAAAGGAAAAAAGGGCAGGTCTTTTTTAAAACAATTATTGTTTAAGGTTATTAGTCTCCTAGAGTGTCCTACCTAGGTTTAAACGGTTTTAAAAAAAAACCCCAAGTTTTTCCCAAAAACTATTATCATTTAGGGTTGCTAGCTCTTAGAGACCCTTTTTTCCTTGGTTAGGGTTTAAATCAAAAGACATGGCCAAATTTTCTAAATTAATTTTCCCTTTTAAAGGTTTTCTAGTCCTTTAGGGAAAAAAAATCCCGCCTTTTGTAATCAACTCAAAAAAAGCACAACTAAGGGGTTTTTTTAAAAACCCATTTTATTTAAGGGTACTAGGGCCCCCCAAGACGCTTTTGCTTAGGTTAGTTTTAAAAATAGAAGGACCCAAATAAGTTTTTTAAAATTTGACTCTCATTTTTGGGGTTGTTAATCCCTTAGAGATGCTTTTTTCCTAGGTTAGTTAGCTTTAAAAGGGGAGGGTAAAGGGTTTTCTAAATCGATTTCATTTAAGGATTTTTTATCTCCCTTGAGATGATCCCGTTTGGGTTAGTTTGCTTAGAAAAGGCCCCGGACCAGATTTTTAAACTAATTTCCTTAGCCAAATCACAAAAACACTTGCATTTTAGGGTTTTTACTAGCCCTAGGGATACTACCCTGTTTTTCGATATCTTTTTGGGGTTTTTGGGCCCAAAATTTAAAACGTCTTAAACCCTTTTTAAATCCCTTTTTGGCTCTTAAACAATTTCCTTTCACCCAATGTTTCTTTTAAGGCCCTTTCCAATTTGAACCTATTTTTGTGCTTTGGCCAAAATCTTAGGGGGACCCCCTTTAAAAATATCTTTTTTTCATTCACCAAATTCCAATGGATCGAAACCCAAGAAGCCCCCCCCTTTTTTACAGTCCCAAAAGAAAGGTTTTATCCCCCAAGAGCCCAAAAATGGTTTTCTCGTTTTAATTTTTTTTATTAAAGTTTTTTTTTCAAAAAATTTATCTAAAAAGGGGGCATTTATAAATTTCCCATTTTTTCCCCCCATAGCTTTAGATTTTTTTTTTTTAGAATAGCGAAAAAGGTCTTAATTCAAAAATACAAGAAAAAAAAAAGAAAATAGGAAAGTTTCAAAAAAAAAGGAAAAAAAATAGAAAAAAAAAGGTACAAAAAATAGAAAAAATTTTGGAAAAAAAACAAAAAAAATAGAAAACCAAAAGGAAAAGAAAAAAAAAAGGGTAAAAAAAAATTAGAAAAAATAAAAAAGAAATTTTTTTAGGAAATTGAAATTTTTAGGGAAATAGTGATTAGGAAATAATATTTAATTTAAAATAAAGTAGGGGAAATTTAAAAATTTAATCCCTTTTTTTTAAAAAGGTCCACTTAGTTTTTATTGGGGATAGAGTAAATTCAAAATTTCTATGCCTTTTATTGGGGAAAATTTTTGCAAATTTGTTAGATTAAATGTTGGGGGGACGGGCTAAATGGCCCGGCGATTATGAACCCTTGTGTTTTGGGTTCATGAAAGGGTACATGCTCAAAAAATTTTAAAAAGGGATTTTGGGGCCTTTTCGTTTTGAAACCCCCCCTTAAAACAAAGGTTTTGTGTCAGGCCCATGATTAGTGAATTGGGCACTCTTCTGTCTTCTTCATCTCCCTTCCCCCCTGGGGCTAGCTTGGTTTTTCTTTTTCCCTTTTGTTCTAATTTTTTTTTAGGTTCTACCAAATTTTAGTGAAAAAATTTTAAATCTCTTTTCCCTTTTTTCAAATGAAGCCCAAAAAACTCTTTCCCAAATTTTGAGCAGTTTATTGGTTTAAATCAAGGGTTTTTAAAAAACATAAAAGATTTTTAAACTTGAGATTTTTTGGGCCAATTTTTCAATCTAATCAAGTTATTTTAAAATTTGGGGAAAAATGAAGGGTTTTATTTCACTTATAAGGCAAGTACAAATACTCATAAAAAATTTATTTTGATTTGCAATTAACACAAATTTTTAAAACCCAAATTTGCCAAATTTTTTTTAAGGTCAAATATGAGCTTTAATTTTTTGAATTTAAAAACTTTCCATCTTGATTGATGGTGCCCCGGGATAAATAAGAGCTTCAGTAAGTATTGGAAAAATCGATTCTCCTTTTTTAAAATTTTTTTGAAGCAAATTTAAAATCACTTGGGGCCCAAAAAAATTTTTCTTTGGGCCCAAGTTTCGAATGCACGGCCATCCCTTTTTCTCTTCTAAGCTTCAAAACTCTACATAGGGGTATCATCCCACTAGATTTCCCAAGCACTTTGCTCCCAAAAATTTTCCATTTATGGCCCCTTTTACGGCCCCAAAAACCCCCCCCACAAATTTAACCTTAATAGCGGCAGCTTAAAACTCCAAAAAAATATCCCTACCCCTTTTTTGGCAAATCCAAACCTTTTGATTTTGGGTTGTGGTGGTCCAAAATCTAAAGGGAACCCAAAAATTCATTTTTTAAAAAACCCCAGTTGCCCAAAGCCCAATGTTAATCACTATAAACCCTTGTTGGGGGGGATTTTTAACCCCTACAAAAAGGGGTACTATTTTGGCATTTGGGTTTTGAGCCCTATTCCTTAATTAAATAAAAAAAATTATGTTTCCTTCGTTTTAGTTTTCTAAAAAATGTCAAACCCCCCTTTTGTCACTATATCTTCTTTCCTTCCCTGGCCCAAACATGTACATTGAAAGGGAAAATGGAAATTTGCAAACAAAATTGACTTGGGTAATCCCAGCCCGCTTGGTTTAGCCTTTCTTGTTGCTTTTCTTAGGGTCCTCTTTCTTTTTTCCCTCATTTTTCATTATCTTCTTTTTTTTTCGCCCCCTTTCTTTAGTGTTTTACTCTATTGTTTAAAGCAAAAAAAGAAGGAAAAAAGAAAAAAAAAAAGGAAAAATATTTTTTTTATTTAAATTTTGTTTTTGTCAAAAAAAAATAAACAAAAAATTAAGTAAAAAAAAAATTTAACGAGGGGAAAAGAAAAAAAATGTCTTTCATCTAGAAAAAATTATTTTTCCAAAAAATCAAAACTTAATTTTTTTTTCCCCCAAAAATTTTGACTTCTATTAGAATTTTTCCCAAAATAAAACAATAATTTTGGACCCTTTCTTAGAATTATTTTTTTTAAAAAAAATAAAACCAAATTTATTAAAAATGAAACTTGAATACTTTTGAAAAAAAAAGGGAAAAAAAAAACTCACCCCCTAAAGTTTTTGGGAATTTAACCCAAAGAAAGTCTAATCCCATGGAGGTTTTGTAGGTGCTTATAAAATGACTTTAAAAAAAGGGGGAAAAATTTTTTTTTTTTCCTTTTTTGGTTTAAAAAAAACTTACTTTTTTTTTTTTTTAATTTAAATTTTTTTTTTAAATTGTAAAAATTTAAAAATTTGGGTTTTTGGGTAATTTGAAAAAAAAAAGTTAAATTCGGAACCCTTAAAGTGGACGTTAAAGTTTAATAGTTTTTCCCCTCGGGCCCAAAAACTTTTTGTTTAAAAAAAAAACATTTTTTTTAAAAAAATTTTTTGCCCCCTAGTTTTCTAAAATTTTAATTTTTATCAATCAATTTAACTTAATCTTTTTTTTTCTTTTTTTTCGACCCTAGTCAAATGGTGACTCTTTTTTTTTTTTCCCAAAAAAATTTTAAATCAAGTTTTTTTTTTTTAACTCTTAGTCGAGGTTAGGGATTAAATGAGTTTGATTTTTAAAAATAATTAAGTTTTAAAAAAAAAAATAAAAACTAGGAAAAATTTAAGGGTGACCTTATCTTGAATTTAAACGGAATTTTTTGGGGCTTAAGACATTTGTCAATGAGATACCATGAATTTTTTGGCCCCTTTAAAATATAATAAAAATTAAAAATAAACTAAAAAAATATAATTTTATTATATTTCTTAAATTTAACGTAATAATAAAATAAAACGTTTGATTTGTTATTGTATTTGTAGAGAAAATTATATATGAAAAAAAAATTATTATTTGGTTTAAAATAATATATAGAATTATATATTTTACACCCCGTGTAATTAATTTCGCGTAAAATATACTTATTTTTAACTAAAATACCCAATTTAAATTTTATTTAAAACTAAAATTAAAACAATTTAAAATTTAAAAAAAATTTAATAAAAATCATTTCAACAGTTTCTTAAAACTTGTTAAATTTGGGGATTTTAAAAGGGTTTGAAAAATAGGGGTGAGTGGTTAAAAAAAGGTTAAAATGCAATTAAAAATTAGTAAGTATGCCAATTTTCAAAAGGGGAGAGAAAACAAAGAAAAAAAAAATAACACTTCCAAAAGGTCCAGGGAAAAAATTTCCCGAAACCCCCAACAAAAACCCACATGGAATTCAAGATTTAAGAAAAAATAAGGTTTTTATATAGGAGAAATTTAAAAAATTTAAAAATTTTTGGGGAAAAAAGACAAAATGGGTGTAATTTTGGGCCCCTTAAAGGGGATTTAGGAGTTGTAGAAGCCAAACCACCACCCCACTTGAAGAGCAAACAACACATAAAAACTACCAATATGGGGAGTT
>JAMXBC010000415.1:0-22941 GCA_024138005.1 Lumnitzera racemosa | reverse complement strand
CTTGAAATTAAAAAAATTTACCCCCTATACAAAATAAATCAATAGAGTGGGTCAAATGTTAGAAAAAACTTTTCCTAAATGTCAAAAAACCTTTACCAAAAAGATTTTTGGATCCCTTTATTTAAAAAGCCCCCAAATTTTATGGTCCCCCCCACCTTTTTTTTTTATTGGGTCCCCAACCATTTTTTGGGCTTTTTTTCAAATGTTTAGATGAAAAAAATTTTGTTTTTAAGATACAAGTTTCAAGGTTGGAAAACCCTAAAAAGGAATATAATTTGTTTTTAGCCACATCAATTGGGAAAAAGGGCCCCCTTTAGAAAAAGAAAGGTTTCACTGTTACTAATTGCGAAACCCCTCATCACCATAGAGAAAATTTTGAAAGAACACTTTGTCTTAATTGATAAAATTTTCTATCCTAGGGTTTCCCTTGGAAATGGAATGAAATTTTCAAAAGGGGAAAAGGGAAAGGAAGGTAATCAAAAATTCCTTTCCTAGTTTACTGAAGAACAAAAAAAAATTTGAACCCTCCAAGATTTCGTAGGAAAAGGCGCCCCAAGTGAGATAGAAAGACAATAAACTTATTTTTTGTATTCCAATTCAAAAAAAATGGTTCATGTAAAACCCTTTTTGATTGCTGATTAAGGGGTTAGTTTGGAAAAAGGGCCTTGAAACTTCTAAAATTCAAGTTTGGAACCTTGAATCTATTTAACCAAAAACTTGAGGAAGGTTTTGTATTGAATTTTTTATAAAAAAGTTTGCCCTCCTTTGGGAAATTCAATTAAAATTTAATTTTTAGAACGAATTTTTTAAAAAAAATTTTAAATACAAAGAGTTAATGAAAAATTTGTTACTTTTCCAAAGGGAAAAAGGGCCCCAAACCAAAAAATTCTCTTAGCCATTATATTAAATTTTTAAAAGATTGTTACAAATTGTCCTTTCCTTATAAAACATTAATTTTATAAATATTTCTTTTAAAAAAAAAATGAGAAAATATCCTACTTAGAAAATATAGTTTAAGGAAAAAAAAGGCGGTTTTAAAAGAATGATGATAAAAGGGGAATTGGGAAAAGTTTTTCTTTTTTCCCTTTTTTTTTGTCCTTAAAAGTTTTTCCAATTCATGGATCACGTTAATAAAATCAACATCTTACAATTACTACACAGGTTTTTTTGAAGGGCTAAACCCTTAAAACCTATTTTTCCCTTTAAAAGGCTTTCAGCGGGGATTTCTTTCCCCTTATTTTTTTTTATAAGGATGGAAATATTTTGATTAATAATTTCAAGAGAGAAAAATTAGGGAAAAACTAAAAAATTTCGAAACCCAAAAATCTCATTTTTTCCCAAATTTTTTTTTTTAAATGATATTTTTCTATTAGAAGCAACTTACCAGAGAAGCAATTGAGCTCCTTCGCTTCCTGGGCCTAAAGCAGTGAAATCTTTCTTCCCTTTACTTGATTTTTTATTAGTAAAGTGTAACGGCATTATGTTTTTTACAAATCAATGTAATCATGGCTCAATCTAAAAAGGAAAGTTAAGAGTTTTTGAGAGTTAGATAGGTTTAAAGGAAAAGAGCAAGTTAGCAGTTTACTTCTCCCTAATTTTTGATCTCAACCTGCAAATATATAAAAACAAGTTTTGGACTTTAAAAAAAATTTTAGAATTGACAAGTACCTAGGTTTTCCCTTTTAAACTTAAGGCAAAACCTTAAAACCTAAGGACTGTTAAGCAAAAGGGTGATCAATCTTAATAAATTTCCATATATACTTTACCTCTATTAATGCAAGCATATTTAAACCAAACCCCAAAGTCTCAATACATGATGCAATCACTAAGACTTTTTTAGAATGGTAATAGCAATACTAAAAAGTTTCTTGGTTAGAGGGAATACAATATGAAAATTAAAGCACTTAGGGGGGTGGGTTCTTTAGCCTACCAAAAGAAATCAACTTTTGGAAGTGAAAAAAGTACAAACCTTTTTGAACATAAAAAACTATTGCCCTTGCTATGTCTTCAATATAGGAACTATATCCGGGTGTCAACCTTTACTGCCCCTACCCCCTTTAAAGTATTTGGGAAAAAAGCATTACAAAGGATATGACAATCGCAAAAAAAAAAGGTCACTCTAATAGGCGTAGGAAAATCAAAAATTTTTGATGAACAAATGTATAGGAACCAAACTGTTAGGGAAAAAATTGCAAGATTATCCATCACAATGATAAAAGTTGTAGTAAAGCAGGGAGATTGTCCCAAAGGGAAAGGATAATCTTTGGTTTTTGGAATAACAACACTATTTCCCCATAATTTTGGGGCCCTAATGCTACTGAAGACATGTAGAAACCTAAATAGTCCTTAATCAAAGTCTTATATGAAATTTTGATTAAGGAAGGGAAGGAATTGAACTAAACTTTAAAAAATTTGAGAAAACCCCTTTTTCCTATTTAAATACAATTTTTTCTTCGGCGAATACTTATAAAAACTCCCAAATGGGAAAAACTTAGAGAAATGACAAATCACAAAGGGATAATGTACTAGATGTGATAGAGAAGGAAAAATACACTTTATGGGTGGTGTTTTGTCCATCAATCAGACCTATTCATGCTTGTCGATAAAATGCCACTATAAAAATTTGAACCAAAAAGTACTTCAGAAAAACAAAACCCAAACCAACCCCCACCCCCCCTACCTACATGTGCTATAATTTTATTCTATATGCTGTAAGGTTGAAAAAAAGGAAAAAAAATTGTTTCAATCAGGAGCTAACTCCCCAATTTTGTTCAAAAAAAAACAGAAAGCAAGAAAAATAATGTCGAGTTTAGGCAAAAAAAATTTTAAAAAGGGTATATGAAAAAAGCGCAAACAACAAGAAAATATGGTAGCACCATCGCAACATCCTGGCAAAAAAACTCAATAGTGACACCTCTTTACCCCATACTTTAAAAAGGCAGAAATTGGAGTGGTGCAAGATTCATAGGGCCAAAGTATTTGTATATCAATGCAATTTGGGGGTATAGATATTATAGAGGTGGCTTTAGGTTTTTTTAAGGTTGAATATATATGAAAAATGAACCTTAAACTTTAGAAACCCCAAAGGGGACCCCAATTTGCTATAGAGTTATCATGAAAAATTTTGCAACTAACTTATTAAAATGTTTTATATCTTGTAGGGAAATTTGATCCCCAAAAAGGGTACAATTTTGTTTTTTTGCCCAAAGGGAGACTAATAAGATGGTAGATAAGTTACCCCAAAGCGCTCATTATAGGGTACAAAAAAGCTTCAGGCTTTTTCCCTTTATTAGTTAAAACTTCTTTTTTACGATGTACCCATGTAGCAATTTTGTATCAGGATGTTGTGATACTGGGCCCGTCATGTGTTGTAGTTTTTAAAAGGGAATCCCCCTTAGCTTTTATATTTTACACTCCTTATTACAAAAAATAAAAAAAATTATTATCTTTCCCCGAACAAAAAGGTTTAAACTTCAAAGTTCAAGAGAAATAATTTTGTTGTTCAAAAAAGCTTGTATTTTTTTCCCCTTTTTCATATACCCATACGCTTGCAATTTTTTGTTTGCTAATAAAGAGCATTGAAATTTAGGTTCTGTGATTTTTTAAAAAGAAAACCATTTAATATGAAAAGGGAAAAAGCAACACAATTTGTTATAAAAAGGAAAATTTAAAAATTTTTGAAAATAAAAAAAAATTTTGTGGTTCCACAATTAGAAATTATAGGGTAATTCGAAAAATTTACAAAGTGGGTTTCGGTTCTAAAAATTTAAGAGCATGTACCATAAGATGGGGGATGAGTAGGCCTCATCCCTTGTAAACCCTTATCCATCACCTCTACTTAGAAATTTACTAAATTTTTTTAATAAACTTTTAGACTTACAAAAAAAGAGAGAAATTAACATATCCCTTTAATAGGCTTAAGTTAAAGACAAAATCTATATCTTCTATCTATCTATTTATCTATATATATTATAATATTTTTTTTTAAATAACATTCGACATCCTTAAAAGGGAAAAATTTTGGGATAAGCAAAGTTAATTTATTTAAAAAGGGGAAAATTTTGTAGAATGCAATAGGAAGAATATGCTATAATTGATGTTTATATATAACTTTAAAGTCATGGAAATTATTCAATGAGTAATACATGTCACTTGTTTAAAATGATGAATAAATAGCATAGATGATGACATAATACCGTGTGTAAATAGTTTTATATATAATAATGTTAAATCCCAAAAAGATAATAATAATAAATCGTATACAAATCATGACGATAATAGTTTTGGGAAAATTTAAAATTTACTATTAATATTTGTCTAATATTTTATTAATATTTATTTTTAATATATATATTTTAAAAACGTATGTGCTTATTAATTTTTTTTCCATAAAAAGAAAAAAAACCCCCGACATGAATTTGGATTCAATGGTATCATAACAGAAAAAAAAAGTTACTTATTATATAAAGAAACTCCTTATGGCTGGTTTAAAAAAGCTTCATAAAATTCAATTTATAGGGAAAGATGAGACCAAATGAAAAACCGGAAAAAACAGCCCCCCATACAAGATAAGAAACGTGTTTCCATAGGAAAAGTAACACCCTCCATTCAATTTTAAAACAGCTTTTTGGGAAAGTAAAAAATTTTTGAAAAAAAAAAAAATCAGAGCAATACCTTGAGTTTTAAAAAATTAATAAAAAATTTACTTTTGGGGCCCAAAAGAAAATAGAAAATATAATTTTGTAAAATATTGTTTTTTTTTAATTAAATAGAAAAAAAACTATTTAAAATAAAAATTTAAAAAGTAAATTTTATATAAAATAGTAAAACAACATTCAAACATTAAAAAAAAAAACTTCTTCTCTCTCCTCTCAATTCATGTCTATCAAGTTAGAAAAAAAATGGGCAATGGAAAAAACAAAACAAGTAAATAAGAAAAAATAAAAAAATAAAAGATTTGGACAAAAAAAAGGGGTTTAAAATAAATGGCAATTTAAGAACCGCTGGAAACTCACTCCCTTTCACCCAATGTTTCCAATTTTTAATTCATTTTTAAGGGAATACCCAAGTTTTGAATTAAAATTTTTTTTCTTCTAACTTTTTTTATTGATTTTAAACTTTATTTTATTTATATTTCACCCTCGTAATTTTTTTAATAACTTTTAAATTAAAACCCCAGTTACATTTTCCACAGGCTGATCTATTCTATCCTTTGATCATCAAGCTCTCTGCCAGCTGTTTTTTCTTTTACTGTTGTGTTTGTATCTCTCTTTTTTTTTTTTTTTTTTTTCTATTTCACTCTCTGAAATAACTACAATTTTTTATAATCCAAAAAAAACAATTGGAAAAAGAACAAAAACTTAGCATGTGACTTTTTTTAAATTGTTTATTTTTTTTTTATTGCTTTTGAAATTCAAAGTATAACTTTCATTTTTTTGAAAAGTTAAAAAGAGGAATTTGGTACCCTTTTTATAGATATTTTTCTAAAATTTTTTGGACATGGTTATTCCATGTCAACATACGTAAGTATTTTGGTTCCGGTCTTTTTTTTTTTCCTCTTCTATTTATATGTAACCTTTTTTTTTTGAGGAAAGCAAGGTTTTATTAATCTGAAACCCCTTTATTGATTCATAAAAAGGGCCTTAAAACCCCTAAATTTTAAGGGAATGTTGGAAACTAAAGGGTTTGGGTTTAAAATTTATAAATCAAGGTTTAGAGACTTCATGAGATATTTTGGGATTGCACTTTACTTTGTGTACTTTTGATACCCCGGGTTTATAGTAAATTTTGGGGGCTAGATCTAATTGGAAGTGATATTATGAAAAACGCAATATGGAATGACTCTTCACATCGGAGGTGGGGCTTTGAAAATTTTTCCTTTTAGTTTCTAAATTTAAATCCAAATTAATATCCCAATCATGTTGCTTTATTTTTTTTTTTGGGTTTTTTTAAGGCGTTGAATGATGATTTTTTATTTTTTTTTTTTTTTGTTTTTGGTTATTTGGTGTTTTTCGAGGAAGTATGGGGAAAAATTTTTTGGGAAAGACAACAAGGACAAGCTTTTTTTAAAATTGGAAAATCGATGTTTTGAGTCGATACACATTAAAACAGAGCCTTTAATTCAAATTTTAAACTTAATTATTTGTTAATATTTGGTGTTGAAGTGTCATTAATGGAACTAAAAAGGGATGGAATTAGAATTTCTAAAAAATGGGAAATTTGCATTCTATGAGTTAAAATTTATTATTTAATTTTTGTTGATTTATAAGTAAATTAAAAATAAATCATAATAAAAATTACTAATTAAATTACTCTCGGTCTTTTTTTTTTTTTTCTCAACAACCCCAAAGTAATAGATGATGGGGGGCGACAAAGGTATGGAGGTGCGGGGGGTTAAGGGGAACGGTAATGTGGTATGGTAGTGACGACAATGGGCGATGGTGGCAGTTTAGATTGGTGGTAGTGGCGACAGTGGGGGGGTGATGACGATAGCAATGGAGTTGGCGTGCGGTAGGGTGGGTGCGGTGGGTGTGGTCAATAATAGTGATAGTGAAAATGTGACGATGATAGTGTAGCGTAATGATATATTAGTGGTCATTAATTGGGGGGGATCATTTCTGAAAAAAAATATAAAAAATTTTCAATAATTTTAATTTTGTTAAAAATAAGGAAAATATTTTTTAATTTAAGTAATAGAGTTCCAGTGATTTAAAAATTTGATGTAAAAAAATAAAATGAAAAACCATAATAAGGAATTAGATAGGAAAAGTAATTCCAATTTCTCTCAAATGAAGAACATTAGGATTAGATTGTGGAATTTGGTTTTTGAGAATCAAAAAGTTTTTTTGGATATGTTTTTAAGTTGAAATTTTGGGTTTTATATGTTTCTTTTTATGGCTAAACTGGTGAAATGTAAGTTGTATTGGAGTTCTTCAGATGATTCGAAGAATAAAAAATGTGGTGGAAGAAGAAAAAAAATGGTAGTTTTTACTGCTCTAAAAGGGGTCAAAGATTTTTTAAAAAGAACTTTTTGCAACAAGGCCATTTTACGTAGGGAAAGATGAGAAAAATTGGATTAGTTGAAACATCTTCGGAAATTTTGTCATTTACGTTAGTTTCATTTACCAAAATTATAGAGTTTTCATATATGTTTTATTTTCAATGTTTTTTTGGGAAATGGTTTTTTAGTGAAGATCGGTTTTTCTTAGTTTTTGACCCAAATTTTTTTTTTTTTTTTTTCATATTATATTTTGATGATAAAGATTTAAAACTATGATTTATGAAATACTTTTAAATTGATTTAAATTTTTTTAATCAAAGGTCATTTTAATTAAATACATAAAAAAAATTCCATCTTTAAAGTCTTTATGACCAAAAAAAAATCCAATGTCATATTTGGAAGAAGATGATGGTGGAAAAAGAAGAGGAAAAAAATATGTTGATTTACAATAAGAGCAAAAATAGTTTTTTACTTTTGGCAGTCTTAAATTTTTTTTTTTTCCTTTTCCCAACAAATAAAAAATAAAAAAAGGTTTTTTAAACTCCCAACGAATCAAAGTTATTTAGTTTTTAACGTTATTAAAATAGTTTAAGATTTCAAATTCTTATCCAATACTTTTTAAAAAAAAATTCTAATGAAATGAAATGCTGTAGTAACCATGGGCAATGCAATAAATTTTTTTTTCCCTTATGAAATTCGTAGTTGGTGTTTGAAAAAGGGCAAACTTTTCTTTTTCCGTAAAATACTTTATTTTCCCTAACAGTTTCTTCTTTCTCTTTTTGGAAACCCGCCCCGGTCAATATAAGTAAGTGAAGTTTCTCTTCCCTTCTAAGGATCCAAATGTTTTTATGGTATCTAAAAACTAATTTTAGTGCGGAACCCCGGGGTTTTGGCAAAATTTAGAAGGGAAACAGTGACAAGCGTCCGTTTTTGGGAAAAATCAAATTTGGAAAAGAAAATGTAGGGGTGCTAAAAACCTTTGGTTTTCTAAAGGATTTTAAGGACTCAAAATTTTTAAATTTCCCCTTTAACTATGTTTGAAAATCTAGATTTTGATGGGAAAAGTATGTTTAGATTTTTGAATCTTTCTTGTTATGGTCTTGTGTAAATTTCAAGGATAAGTTGTTTAAAGGTTAAAAGATCGAAAGAAGTTTGATTTATATCCTTGCGCAAAGAATTTTTTTCATTAGTTTATAGGGGGAGTTAGAACTGGCCGGGGAAAGGGAGGAATATTTTGGGAAATCAGCCCAAAAATGTGTGTTACACGACCGACTGTGTTGACCTTTTTGGGAAAAAAATGTTCCCTTTTTCTCATTTTTATTAGTCAACAGTGCCCCTTTGTACCAACAGGACAGTACCCTTCCAAAAAAATATAGAAAGTTGTTTCCTTTATTTTAATATCGTTTACTTAATTTTCATAAAAACAAATCCGTTTTTTTTTTACAAATCAAAATAAAATATATGATTAAATGTTTTCATAGACTCAAACAACTCAAAAAGTGTCAATAGGGTTTTTAGCTGAATTTGCTTTAAAGCATCTTCCCAAATTACATATAGGTTCAAACTTTTTATTTATAACTTCTTTGATTGCATCTACCCCAAGGACTATCTGCTACTAAACTAGGACATAGATATTGTAATCGTTTTTTGTGAATCTAGATTGTAAATCAAAAACATAATTATATCCAATTTAAAATTAGTGTGTGCGTGCCAAAGGCTAGGCCAAGAAAAAAAGTATCGATGATCATTGGGTGAAATTTCCCAAGATCGATATGTGGTGTTGTCTTTTGTGAGATTGCTTGGAAAAAGATTTGCTGATTATAGGGTTTTTATATTGGTTTGAGGAGTACCCCTGATTTGACTTACCTTAAATTTTGGAACCTAAGATTATGCTAGTTTTGGGCAAACCAAAAAAATGATAAATGAATATTGGCATTTATTACAGCTACTTTGTATGTGGATGCTTATTATGTGACCCCTGCACATGTGTATGTGGTAATCCCGTATTGGGTTTTTTCTCACCCTTTCAAGACTTTTTTTCACCCCAAATCAGTTACTTTAGGAGGGCCAAACCTTTATTATGACTTGGTCAAAACCAGATGTAAAACCAGGGGGCAATGTAGATTAATGTTTTAGGAGAAATTGATGGAAACTAATAAAAAGTATATTAAATTGTTTTACTTTTATAATTTGTTATTGTGATAAAATTAGTTAACAATGCCCAATAGTATTGTTCTTCTATTGTTGTAAGTGAAGTAAAAGCCCAAAATGAATTTTCCCCATTATTTTTAAAACCCTGGTTTTTTGTTTTTTGGGGATCTTTGATTATTATTGAATATGATTGAAAAATTTTTCAATGTGGTGTAATTTGGGTTATTGCATTAAATTTCATATACTTAAACAAGTTCCTAACCTTTACGTTCAAAACCTTTGATATTGTCTTAAAAGTTATGGTTTTTGGGTTTCAAGACATGGGCAAATACTTTATGGGCTATTTATTCTCGAAAATAAATGAGTAATTACATTAAAAGAAAAAATAAAAGGGTTCTTTTTAATCCTCCCTTTTTTTTTATATATATTCATAATTTTTTAAAATTTTTAAAGTTTTGATTAATTATTTGGTTTATTTTTGTTTTTGTGTTTTATGTTTTTTTTTTTTCAAATAAAACAATATAATAAGGTATTTCAAATCTATTGAATCCCAATGAATATAAATACTAAAATGGGTATATTGCACCAATGAAGTGAAGGGGTTATTACTTTAAAATAAATACAAGGAGTGTATTTATATTTACCTTTCATAATTTTTATAATTTAAATTTAAATTTTTTTATATTCGATCATTAAATTGTTATAGGGCCAAAAACAAATCATATAAGTAAATAGAAATAAACACCAAAAGTCTGTGTAAAAAAAAGTTTAAACCATGAATGGTCTGGGTGTAAAAAGGTTAACAAATTTTGGACTTTTTGGCCTTAAGGGGTCAAGCTATTTGGGAGCCAAACCACCCAAAACCCGGGAGCTTAGCCGTTGGGTCATGTGTTCAAATAGCAATATATTATAAATTTTGGAAAATTAACGAATCATTATTTCTTGTCCCCCAAAAAATAAAGTTAAAATTGGGGTGACATTCAAATTGGATGGTCCCTACAAGACTGGGTTTCCCAAATTTTGGCATGAATTGTCTTTCATATATTAAATTTTCTAGCATTTTTAGAACCCTAAAAAAAAAAAAATATCAGACCTAATTTAGTAAAAGGTTTTTTTTCCACTTGCACTAAGCCTAAATGCTATAATTCCAATTTTTTTTATATTATATATATTATAATTTTTTGATTTATTTTTTCTTAATTCCTGCTTCTTCTTTATAGCATTTTTAAATGGAGTAGACTTATTTCTATTTTTTTATGAACCATTTTTTTTTACTTAATGGGGGATGATTTGATTCTTGATTTGTCATCCCAAGTTTTCCCTTTAAAAAAAATTTTAATAACAAAGTTTCTTTGGATTTAGATAATAATTCTCGAACCCTTTAAAGAAATATTTGAGACCAATTTTTCCATGAAATTTTAATATTCATTTTTTATTTTCATTTTTAAGACCAAAAGTTTAAAAAACCAATTTTTTTTTTTTTCATTCTTTTTGGAAATTTAATTATTATTTAAAGTGGCTTATTTTGGTATAAAAGGTTTTTTCTTTTAAAATTTAATTCTGGGTCACAAATTTTTTGATAAAGAAGATTCATTTTGGGTTGGTAAACAGGTTGGGTTTTCCCGACTATTATGGACAATTCCGAAAGGGATGAATTTCTTGTTGATTGTTGATTTAGTATGATATGGAGTGTAAATTTTTAGAGGAGGATTTAGGGATCTATATCTCCTAGAAAAAGATGTATAGTCTTATTTGTAATGGTCTTTGTGTAAATTTATTTTCCCATTGAATGAAAGGTAAATTTTTCCTCAGGATGTTGAATACTTTGTGGGTTTAGTATTGTTAAAATTTGGTTTTTTTGGAAGTGGATTTTCTATTCCCAATGTTTGTAAATTGAATTGGACCCCGAATCATTTTTTGGATAATCATTGGGTTTGGTTAAGTCTGTTTGAAAAAAGTAGAGTTGACTCTCTTATCCTTTTATAAGCCTTAGAACCCAAAAGCGTTTTTTTTTTTTTGAAATTATTTTGTATATTACAAAAACCCTTTGTATTATCTTCTCTATTTCTATAATTATGTGTTTTGATTTGAAAGAATTAATGGGAATCATGATTGTTTTATCTCTAAGAGCAAGGATGATGTTTGGAGACCTCAAAAATTTCATTTGGCCCCCTACTAGATGGGTTTTTAATTGTGGCTTTTATTGATCTTTCATACATTAATTTTTAAACTCTGAAAACCTGAAATTTTTTTATCTAGACCTAATTTTGTAAGAGTTTTGTCCTACTTTAACTAAGCTAAAAGCAATAATTCCAATCTTTTGCATATCTTTTATTTATTTTTATTTTAAAAATTTAATTTTTGTTAGACATAGAATAGGAATATCCCCTTTTTTTGTGGCTATCCTAATCATTTTTTCCCAAAAATTTTTATTTGCCTACTTGTAATCTAAACATTGTGTTCTCGGAATTTTTCATTCATCAATTGCTTTATCAAAATCTTTTATAAAAATCTAAACTTTATTATTCAAAATAGATTCCCCGAAATTTCTTGTTGAGCAAAGCTAGAAAAGGACATGGTTTTAAGTAAATTATATTTTCAAATAAAACTAATTTTTTTTTAATTTTATAAATTAGATCATGGACTTAAATTTTAATCTAATATTGTGATTTCCCAATTTTTGACCCCTTTTTGCAACCTTTCAAAAAAGCGGGATTTCGCTAGGCCTCAATGGCTTTACAATTTAAGACTTTTCCTAAGGATTGTTTTAAAGATTTAGGAAATAAAGTTTAGGGTCGTCACAAAGACAATGTCTTAATAAGAAAATACAAAGATTTTGATTACCTATATATACTCAATGGCTCTAATACACAAAGTCAACTTTCCGGGAAAACTTTTTGAATGTATAATTAATGATTAAAAGTAAGTCAGCTAAATAAAAACCCATCTCCAAATAGAGAAAAGACCCAAAATTTTATAAACAAAAATTCCACTAGTCTTTAATATTGTTATTTCAATTTAAAATTTTTTCGTTATTTTCTTTGTATTTAAGACTTTAAAAAGGGAAAAAGTATAGATCAAAAAATTAATTTTATTAATGATACAGAATAATAATTACACTTGATTAGTGATCTAAGATGTTGATTAAAGTGAAAGAAACCAAAAAATAATTTTTTTTGAAAAATGGTATAGCACTAACAAAATTGTAAAATAGTTATTATCATCGAAATACGGTCGTATTGATTACGAAAATCCTTTAAGGAATTTTTATTGTTTTTCTAAGTAAAGAAAAAATGAAAAACATTAATTTAAAAAGACATAAATCTATATGCAAAAAATTTATTAAAAAACCAAGGCGGCAATGCCCAAAGGTTAGTGGGTTTTGATGCAGATTTAGAATAGGGAAAACCCTTTTAAAGGCGGTAAAACCAGCCCATTCTGGAGTTTTGATAGATAAAATTAAAAGATAGCGATACAAACTCGTCAAATTAAAATTTTTCAAAAAGAATCGGAAATAAAAAATTCAATCTGTTCCCCCCTCCCAAATGCATTTTTGGGGTAAAAAATCCATATTTTGGATCTCTATATGAAATGATTTTAATGAGAAAAAAAATTCCAAAAAAGGCTGACCTTATAAAAGAACATGAAGTTTCAATTTATTGTAAAAAAAGAAATAAACCAAAGTCAACTTTCCCAGGGAATACTTATTTAAGATAAATTAATGATTAAGTATATTCGCTAAAAAACCATTCCCGTAGAGAATAACCCCAAAATTTTTAAAAAAAAAAATTTTACTATGTTTCTAAGTTTTGATTATATTCAATTAAATCTTCTCCGTTATTTTTCTTTTGTATTTACAGACATAAAAGGAAAAAGTATAGATCAAAATTTTTTTACAAAGATAGGAATAATAAATTACACCTGATTTGTATTAAATGTTTATTCAATGAAGCAAGCCAAAGAAATTTTTATGAAAGTGTATCACTAAACAAATTTGTAAAATTAGATTATTCATCATCAGTATAATACCCGGGCAGTATTGATTTTGACAGTTAATACCATTCAAAGGGAATTCTATTGCTTATCTAAGTAAAAATTAGTGAAAAACAGTAATAAAAAGTTTAAAAAATATGCAAAATATGATTAAAAACCACCACAGGCGGCAGACCAAGGTGTGGGCTTTGATGCAGATTAGAATAGCAAAACTCCAAAAGCAGTAATTTTCAGCCGTTCGGGGTTTTTATAGATAAAAATTAAAAAAATAGACAGATTATCTCGTAGAATTAGACCCAAATTTTTATTTGGGGTTCCCACACGGAGTAAAGTAAGAAAAAGAATCAAACTGATTTTATTGATTAAAAATTTATTACAAAAAAATAGAAAAATTAAAGCAAATGGATGACAAAGAAATATTGGGGGTATATTTGGAGAATGATCGTTCCTTAATAGGGAAAAAGCAAACAATTATCTTCACAAAAAATGATTTGATTGATGAGGAGAAGCAAAAGTTAGCTTCGAAGGTGTTTGGATGATGTTGATATAAGTGAGTGGATAAAAAGGATAAGAAGGAGAGAATGGAGGTTTTTGTGAAAGTGGAAAGGGGAAAAGGGCTGAAGAGGAGGGTTTTTTCGAGAGCCATATTTATAGGGGATTTGGATTTTGTGTGACAGGGTTTTGTCAGTGGTTGTGGCCAAAGGGGACTGTAGAACAGATTTTTGATGAGATTTTGGTTGATTGTATTTTCATGGTACAGTGTAAAAAAACCTTTTTCTACTTTTACAGGCGTTGATACAAATGTACGTGATACAATAGGATTCTTAAATCTTTTCCCTAACAGTATCTTTATTTAATTTCCTTTTGGTGAGATGTTGAGTCCAATTGAACTTTATTTTGTTGATTCTGATTCTTTGATAGTTCTAGGCTTTTTCCGAATTTGTTAATTGATCTGAAGAATTTGCATTACAAGGGATATATTATATATATATATATAAAAGTTTCTCTTTTTTAACATTTTTTTATTTTTCTTTTCCTAAATTTTTTTTTTTGAAATTTTTATATACATATTTTTCCTATTAATATCATCACCCCTTTCCATACAACAAAATTCTATTTCTTAAATTGATTAAAAATTCTTTAACCCTTTTTAATTCTTTATTTTATTTAGTATTACTCAATATTTTAATATTAAAAAATATATCAAAAATTTCTTTAAATCGTTATTTTAAACAAAAAAAAATTTTAAATTTAAAAAAAAAGGTGAATTTTTACATGTCATGCATGTAATGTTATATATACATAAAGTATTACAATAATACGAGGAAAAAAAATAGAAATAAGAGAGAAGATGGAAAATTATTTATGGGAACACAAAAAATAAATAAAAAAGGAATCAAATAATAAATTAAATAAAAAAAAAATACTAATTGGACTCAACCAATTCAAACCCATAACTTTCAAGGGCCCGATTTAAGCTTGATTCCAAAATGGGATTGGTCCAACGACGGTTCTAAACACCAATATGCAAAACGAAGTCAATCGTGACGTAGTGTATCAAAACTCCAGTTCTCCTATACAATCATATTTTTCCACACACACATGACAGAAAACACAAAAATAAATGTAAAGGGCTTTCTTTCTAATCTAGAAGGGCTTGAAAACGAGAAAAGGCCCATAACTCTACTGACAAATCCACAAAAACAAAATCCCAGAACTGGCTAAAACTCCGTACACCCTTTAGATCCATTCCCCAGATTGCTCCTATCACACACACCAGAACGCCGCCCAACAAGCAGCACACTCGAACAGCTTCCTCCTCAGTGACATGTTTCAGTACATTATTATCTATGGGAGGCCACACATGGGCAATTTCTTCGTCTCAATCTTGTTTTCTTGCGTTGTCTTCGTCGAGGGTTCGGAATTCTTTCGAGAAGTTTGAGAAATCTGGATCTGAGGGACTTTCTGGGATTGTCTGATTCCACTTTGAGCTTAAAATGGTATAAGCATGAAAATAATCGAGAATTTATGAAGAGAAAGAGATTGAGCGGAACTAGAGGGTGTTGCTTTGACTCTGAACACGAAATTCCCGGCCTTTGCGTCAATGCTGATACGCCATTTTTGGGTTGCTGCGGCTGCTGCTCCATTGGTGATTTAGCCGGCAGCAATGCAATGTGGGAGTGGGAGCAGCTGGGGAGGGGTTAGGTAGGACAGGAAATAGCTGCGTCTTTTGAGAGGAGCTTTTTTGCCGTTTACTTTTGGACTTTTGGTGCCCATTTTGAGAAAAACCTAACGATTTTCAATCTTTCCTTCGGGATGGACCTAAGATGGGCTTTTAGATAACCCATTTCATTTCAATCCATTTTTTTTTATTTTTTTCCCCTCTCTTAAAAATAATATCGGGTGTTTAGGTGTTTAGAATACTTATTAAGAAAAAAAAAAAAACAAGAAGCTTTTTTCACTTTAACCTGCACATGTCTTTCCCTAAAATTTGCGACGGTAAGAAGTTTCCATCTAGAAAGCTTCTAAATTGTGTTGTCAGAACACCAATTAAAGGCATCCCCTTTTCTTTTCCTTATTTCGAAAAAGTATTAGATTTCAAGTTCTAGCCATCCATAGACAGATATTGCACTTTTGACTTGCATATGTTCAAATGGATGGGAATGGATCGTCACAATTCTTAATTTATATTAATTTACAAATTAACAACTAAAAAATTTTTTATAATTTTTAAAGGAATCATGTGATATCATAACCAAAAAAATGCAAATTGAGAGAATTTAAACCATAGCTGAGCATTGGAATTGGAGACTAAAATTTACATCAATGTAGATGGTTCACTAATTTTAAAAAATAAAATTTTATTCTTAAGGCATGATTTGACTTGAAATCTTTAATATATATTATAAGATTAGGTTCTCATAAGTTTAACCTCTTAGGCTCTTACTTTTCTGTAAGTTTCCCACGTGCTACTGGGATTAAAAAATTACAAAGCTGGAAGTTTATTTTATAATCACGTAAAACTTTTTCTATTAATAGATTTTATATCCTAACGATATGATTATTAGGTTTTAAAAAATCATAAAAAATACAATGAAATAGAAAAATTTAAAACTATCTAGGATCTTTTATTACAATATGAAATAAAAATATATATATGTTAATAAAAGATTAGATACTATATTTTCTCTGGAAAAAAAAAAAAAGCATCGTCTTTTTTGGGATAATGGGTTCAATTAAAATTTGAATTCGATTTGTTATTTTAAAATGTGTTCACCACAAGATTCCAAATGTAATCCCTTTAACTGTATCACATACATGTTAATAAAAATAAATTCTAATCCTTTATATAGCTAATTAATAGGGTTTTAGAATTAGAGAAACTAAGAAGTAAAAAACTTATTTTTTCTTTTACCTTTTCTCTAAATAGAAAAATCATCATCAACTCTTTTTTTCTACCCTTATCTTTTTTAAATATTAATTAAAATTAATGAAAAGACTTTTTATTCAATGAACTTTTTAATTCAAAAACAATTAAATATGAAATTAATGGCAAACAACCTTTTAATTGCCATGATCTTTTCAATTGCAATTGAATATAGAATTAATAAAAATTTCCAATCCTTTCAATTGTAATAAACACTTTAATAGCAATTAAATATGGAATCAATAAATTTCATCTACTTTTACACAAAAGGTAATAATAAAATACTAACTTTTAAAATATACTTAATCACATATTTATGTTATACGATAAAATAAATTTGCTTCAAATTTATTATTTCATATCAATTTATTCTAGCTCTAAAATAAATATTGCCAAATTTTAGTATCCATTAAAATTTTTATCAAAACTTTGATCTATTAATGATGTTATAGTGTACGACCTTGTAGGTTTCCATACATCAATGTAATGTCTATTTAAATATAAATCAAGATAATTATTAGTAACAGTTATTAATTATCAACTAATAGAAAAAGTGTAAATGAGAAACCATTATAAACTGATTACTACGTAATTAAATCTTTTCATTAAATGATATGTGATTAAACCATTGTGTATCATGTCATCAATATTTAATCATTTTACTTGGTTTTCAAAATAAAATAGACTCATAATACTTGCTATGGCCTTGGGCTTATAAGTCACTATTATTTTAACAAAGTAGCTTTTATCTCAAATTCTTAATCCAAAGATGATGAATTCTATTTAACTCATCACTTTCTCTGTTATTTCATACCGTACCCAACAAAACCCTATTATTTACCATCCAATAAGAAAGTGTTTAATGGCATTAAAAAACACAACCCTTCTATATTAGAATATATAAAAGTCTCAGTTTAAGGATTATTTATTTCTTATTCATTAGAGGAGGAAAAATAATAACATTAAACATGTGATGTTTTCTATTAGTAGGCCATGTTAATATACCCACTTAACTTTGGGCATCATTGTATAATTCGGATATTTTTCTCTAAATCCAATAAGAATGATCTTAGGTTATACAACGGTGTTGGTTTAAATATCTATGTCCCCTCCAGATATTTATCGATTAAGGATAATTTTTAGATTATACGATGTAATAGAATCTTTAAATAGTACACTTTTATTATAATTCCATACATACTCCAATTATCTATGGAATTTTATTGTAAAATATATATCAACAGAAAAGTTTTATAATACATAAATACTTTTTTTTTAATAATATCCACAAATATATCAAAAATATTTTGACACATTATACAAAATTACCGCTCCACTTGTACAATTGCCAAGCACTATAAACTCTAAGTCTTAGGCTTTCACTGGTCTATGTTTCTACTAAGGTAAGGTTGTGTGAGTGGATCAACACTTTTTTTATTTGTTTCTACTTTGCAAACCAACGCATCACTCCTTTAGATTTATCTCTCTGGGGGATATGAAACTTCCGGAGTACTTGTTTAGCCCTCTGGTGAGACCTTGGTTCCTTAGCATGAGCTATAGCTGTTTTGGGTTATCATAATGTATTTATAAAGTTTTGCAATACTTGGAACCACTCCTAACTCGAAGATGAAGTTTATGATCCGTTACAATTCTTTAGCTGTTTCAAAAGCTGCTATATACTTGACTTTATTGCAAAAAGCATTGTTCTTATTCGGAGCTCCTCCAACAAATAGCTCCATGGTTTAAGCAAAACACATAACCTTGTTGCGTTTTAGATCATCTTGATCTGTTTGGCACTAATGTCAGTATATCCTCTTACAAACTATTTCCCCCATCTCCCCCATAAACCAGGAACAATTTTGTTCTTCTTAAAGACTTAAGAATGGTCTTAACAGCAGTCCTATGACCATTGCTTGGGCCGAATAGATATCTACTCGTCATGCTCATAGCATAAGCGATGTCTAGCTGCATACATATCATGGCATACTTTAGAACGAATTGCCGAGGTATATGATACTTATCCATTTTATTCTTCTTTTTTTGTGTTTTTGGACACATTACCTTGGAGAGATATACACTATGTGATATTAGGCAAATATCCTCTCTTAGAATTTTGCATATTAAAATTTTTTTAAATACTTGTCAAGTATGTGCTTTGTTTTTAATCCAAGAAACCTCCTATACCTATTCGGTATTCTTAATTCCTAAGATATAGGCTGCTTCTCTCGAACCCTTCATGGAAAAGCACTTCCCTAAAAAGCATTGATGGACTCTAGGGAAAAATATATCATTTCCAATTAGAAGGATTCACC
The DNA here is from genome assembly GCA_024138005.1 of Lumnitzera racemosa. Classification (NCBI taxonomy): domain Eukaryota; kingdom Viridiplantae; phylum Streptophyta; class Magnoliopsida; order Myrtales; family Combretaceae; genus Lumnitzera; species Lumnitzera racemosa. Next base: position 4,058 of record JAMXBC010000415.1, on the reverse strand, counting down.
AAAAATATAAAATAGGAACACAATCTGCTCCTACTCCCCTTCTTATAAACGAAAGGTTCTTTAGATTCTTAAGATACCCAAATTCCTGATTGCCTCATCAATCCCAAACTCTAGCTCTAAGAAGCTTGCTTAAATCCATGAAGGGACTTTTTAACTTAAAAATTTGATTGACATTCTCAGGTGCTAAAAAACAAAGAGGTTTTTACCACGTACACTTCCTCCTTTAACTTTCATTTAGGAAAGCTGTTTTAACATCATTTGCCAGATCTCATAATCTTTATAAGTTATATTGTAAGCAAAATTCAAATGGATTAAGCATCGTTACTGGCAAAAAGTTTCATCATTTAAACAATTCCCTGACATTAAGTGAAGCCTTTTTTGCTACTAGCTTAGCTTTTTAGGTACTTACATTCCATCCTTGTTAAACTTCTTTTTAAAGACCCCTTTTTCAAAAATATAGGTTTTCCCCCAAATGGTGCATCTACTAAATCCTACACTTGGTTGGTATTTCATGAAATCCATCTTTATTCTCACACATGCCTAGCCAATTATTTATTCGACCACACCCTTGTTAAGTGCGAGAGAAAGAGTTAGATTGACCAAGCTACGCTTACTCGGATAATTTTGTTGTTTATACTTTTGTTTACATCTTCCACGCATCATCAATACAGTTCATCATGTATACCCGAATCATGGGGTAGAATCCATTACACTAATGTTGTTTTCCTTGTATATTTATTTTTACCTTTTGTATTGGTATATACTTTCTTAGGAAAATGCCCTTTTATCTTTTCCCTTTTTTGGGCAAGTTGCCCTAAATTATGGGTATAAATACCTTATACTTATAGCTATAAAGATCATCATAAAAAATTATCTTAAATACACTTGAGTATTTTCCTTCTTGCATAACACTACTGTTTACTCTTAGATATCATTCTTTCCTAAACCTTTAAGTAAAGGGTAGGTGGCGAGCAATCTCATTGGACCGATTCGTGATCATATCGAATTATGTAGGTTTCTGCTTACTCTTCGTTCACATTAGTCCTTTTCCCTGCATTCCCATTGCTTTCCTTTCAAGCATTTTGCAAGCTGGACTCATTCAACAAAACCCGTCTTATCTGTTCTTAGTTACGGTTGTGCATCATTTGATATCAGAAAGAAGGTTTTATTTAAGTTGTAGTAGTTTTTTAAGTTCTTTATTTAACTCTATTTTGTGTGTCTGCTGCGTTTTTATGATTTTCTAGTTTCTGGTTGGAAGTATAATGGATTGAGTGTAAATGTTGGTGTTGGAAGATGATAATAGTAGAGTTGTCCATACGGACGACAGTTCAAGGAACCCCAAGAAGCTCTAACGGAAGACTTGATGAGGTGATTGACCTCTTGATAGATTTGACTCAAGCTATTCATGCATTGGTTGTTGAGCCGCACAAAACACCCATAAGCTACTCAACCTATTAAACTTCAGAAACCAACTCGATCGTTCGAAGTGGAGAAGTTTAAACAGAGGCAAATGAGTAAAACGAAGGATTTAAAAATGAGAGAACCGGATAAAGAGGACAAGGAAAGAGCGAGCCAGAGTACCTAAAGCATTTGACCCTGTGAAGCTTTAGATTTCGAGCTTCAAAGATTTGGGAATGTTGATGAATATTTGAAATGAGAAGAGAAGATGGGCATGTTTTTTAATATTACCCGTATAAGGATTTCGAGAAAAGTGAGAATTATGCTGTTGAGTTCTTTGATATGTCGTATGTGTGGAAAAATTTTAGATGAAAAGGGACATGAAGGCTCCAAAGAAATTTAACACTTGGCTAAAGGAAGAGAAACTTAATAGGTTTGTGCCAGAAACTTATCTTAAGACACTTTTACTAGGCTTCAAGAGTTTAAGTCAAGGAAGCCAAAAATATTGACAAATATGTTCAAAAATTTTAAATGCTTATGATCGCTATGAATTGGAGGAACACTAGCTTGAATAGTTCAAGATACTTACTAGAAAAAAAGATGTGATATTTGAACATTTTATGGAACTCCAATGCTTATTACAATGGAGGAGGCTATCAAAAAAGCCTAGGGTAGAAAAAGGCAAAAATGGACCTAATACCGACGAGGTATGACTATCCGAGCCGACAACTAAGTTATCGAGTCATCAAGTACAAAGCTGAGCCAAAAGGGGAAATTCAAGCGATCAAAAGGTGATTTGATGGTAAAGTCCCGACCGAATTAGAAAAGGGGGAAAGGGTCTAGAGAAAGAGAGTTGATTAAGTATTCAAGTGCTAAGGGTTAAACCATAGAATTGATACCCAATGAAGGACAATGGTCATTAAGGGGACATCACAAAACTAGAATAGACTGTAACAATGAAAACTGAAAGGAGGAGATCATGTAGAGAAAAAAATGAAATTTAAAGGGGGACGTATTTGTGAGGCTTGACTAGTTGCTCATGGTTGCCTATTACTATGCATGGACCCCTTTTAAAAAGGGGATTAGGATAAAAAAAATTTTTTTTCATACCATCTTAAGGTGAATGAAGGTGTACCCCCTTCATCGTGGATAATGGAAGTACACTAAAGTGGCTCAACCATCTTATTTCAAAATTGAGTTTTGACTGTCACACATTTAAAGGCCCTCAATTACAAACTGAGTGAGAAAAGAGCATGTATCGGGAAATACTACTGTCGTCACTATAGGGAAATTTCTTGACCCGATTCTTACGATTATTACCCATGTTACTTTCCCCAAAGTTGCTAGGTAGGCCATGGTTGTTTGATAGGAGAGTTTTCCATGACGGTGCAAGAACACATAATGTTCAAAAAGGATGATAAAAAAATCACCTGAACTGATGTACTGAGGGGAAGTTAAAATTGTAGACAAAATTTTCAGGATCCCAAAAGTCTAGTGAGAGAGAGATGAGCTCGGATGCTGTCAGTGCAACGGCCCACCCCTTTGTTTTTAGGTGCCTTTAAAAATGAAGGAGCAGAGTGAATACTAAGAAAAACAAAAAATTCTAAAGGTATGCGACCCATTCCCCTAAAATTACCTAAAGGGTCTTTCCCCAAATCGAGGGATAGAGCCTACTTGATTAGTACCCCCGGGTTCACTGCCGAATAAAACAAAAACGATTGATGAACCGAGAGGCTTTTGATCCCCATAAATCAATAATTTTAGAAAAGGATTGTTAGAGAAAATTTAACCCCATGCTATGAGTTTTTAGTGCGAAAAAGGTGGCCTGAAGATGTATGTTAATAGCCCCGGGAAAAAAAAAAATCACAAAAATACAGTATCCTATTCCTAGATGGAGGACATTTGGAAAGTTTAGGGGGCCAAAGGGCTTTAGCAAGATTAATTGAAATGGACCATCAAATCTACATAAGGCAGGGATGGTGAAAAAAGACGTTCAGACAAATAGATTATAAATGGTGGTCGGCCTTTGGGGTTATCAATACCCGGCCTTTTATGAACTAAAGAATCTGGTGAGGCTTTGTGAGAAGGTGTTATGGTGTCTTTAAAGTTTCCCAGTTACAGGCCAAAAATCCCTAAGTTTTCTGCAAAAATTTTGAGTCATTTGGATTCCTTCATACCAAAAGACTATTCGAAAATTTTAGAAAGTGCTTTTGCAAAGGGGGAAAATGGTTTCTTGGGTAGTAGTCAGTAGGGAGGTTTAAAAGTGGGGTGCCAAAAAATTGAGCAATTTTAGAGTGGCTGATCTCTATTTGCCAACATGAGAAATTTTCATAGACCCGGGTTCATTTGTAGACAATTATAAGAATTTCAACACCCTCATGGGTCACTTACGAGTCTGGAAGAACATGATTCTGTGGGGAGAAAGGGGGAGAGGGCTTTTCCATGGAAAAAAAAAAATTGACTTACCCCAATGTCCTACCCAACTTTAAAGGGAAAAATTTGACTGAAATGTACGCTTCAGGATTGGAATAAAATCTTAATTAAGAAGGCTACCAAATTTTTTCCACAATAAGAAGTTCGGGCCCCCAGTGATTACTCATTTATAATAAAAAAACTTTAGCTAATTTGGTATGCAAATATGGTAGTACATTTATTGCCGA
>JAMXBC010000414.1:0-22961 GCA_024138005.1 Lumnitzera racemosa | reverse complement strand
TTGGGAACCCTAAAAAATTTTAAATTGTGTCAAAGTTGTCCCGGGCAATTCAGGATCATTCTAAAAATTCACTCCTTACAGCCCTAAATAAAGGAGTTGTAGAAGTCCCAACAAGAATCAAAAGAATTATTGAGAAGATAGCCTTTACGTATCGAGATTAGCATGAATGTTACCTTTTTCCTTATAGCCTATCGAACTTCTATCAGAACTTATGGGGGCAACCCCCTACTTGTTGGTTATGGGATGGAGGTCGTATACTAGTCGAAGTCGAAATCCTGTTCTTGGGATATTATCAAAAACCCAATTGGATAAAGTTGATTGATAAAGAAGAAATTAATAGTTAAATCCAATTGATGAGTGGGTTTGGGTTTGTGCCCAATATCTCTATTAGAACGAATGCCAGGGCTTTTAACAATAAGTAAAACCCTTGAATTTTTGGAAAGGGGAAAATGGTGTAGGAAGCTTTACCTAATACCATGATTTAAAAAAGGGGAAGCTTGCTCCAAATATAAAGGCCTTACATTGTGAAGAAAGTATTGCCTAAGGAGCTATAATTTTATTAAAATAGATGGCTGATTTAAAAGCCCTTTAAAAATGTTACTTTTTTAAAGATGTCTACCTTGAAAAATCAAAAAAATTTTTGCCAGTTTGTTAAATGTAAAAAATTTTATTTTACGTGTCTCTTTTTCTTTTTCTACATGCAAAGTTGGTATTCTTGTTTTTGTTGAAGGGGGTTAATATCTTTGCTCTTTCTTTTTCCCCTAAAAGCCCCCAAATTTCTTACTCCTCTAAAAAAACCCCTGTATACAAAAACACAAGAAAAAATAAATACTTAATTGAATGATTTCTTTTGGAAAAATTTTCTTTTATATTTTTATGATGGATCACCCCCCAAAAAAGGGATATCTATTTTTTTTTTTTCAGGAAAGGGGGTCATTTTTAGAAAGAGTAATGGTAGCCATAAGTAGAAACTCATTGAGAATAGAGGTTTAACAAAAAAACCCAAATTTTAAGTTGGATTGAAATTCAAGTGTAACATTTTTGCTAAAAATGAAATCTTATTTGTTAAAGATGCCTTTTTAAAATGGTCTTTAAAGTATAAATACGCGCATTTTTTTTGGCCTAAATTTTTTCCCAAAAAAAAAAAAAACGACAAAAAAGAAAAAAAAGGAAAGAAGAAAGAAAAAAGAAAAAAAAAAAAAAAAAAAAAGAAGAAAAAAAAAAAAAAAAAAGAAGAAAAAAAGGAAAAATAAAATTAGAAAAAAGGGGGTAGACGAAGGGATTAAAACCATTGGTTCTAATAAAATTTGCTCAAAAAAAAACCTTAATTTTTTGAGAACTATCCAAAAGCTAGGTAAGTGGTTTAAACCTTTATAACACACATTTTATTTTTTTTCCCCCTTTGAAGATGATAGTTTGATTTTAAAAAATAGTTATTTTTAAAAACTCTTAGGATAGTAGCTCCTAGAGCTGCCCCAATTTCAAACCCTTTTAAAGAAGCTAATGCCATAGGCACGTCCTAACCAAAGTTTTTAGGCTGCCAATTCTCGATTCCAAACTTGCCCAACCATAATTTCTTCAAGGGATTTGTGGGTTTGGAAACGCTACCCAATTAAAGTTTCCTCATTTTTAGGTCTTTACCCCTAAAAGAGTACTTTGAACCCCTTTGGGTTTAAGGCCCAAAACCCCAAGTTTCCTTCTCTTTGGGTTTTAACCCAGCTAAAAGGGGCGTTTTGACCGCCTTAGAAAATTAGTTCACAGGGCACGACCAAGTTTGATATCTTTGGTCTTACTAATTAAGGAGCGCTTGACCCTTAGTTGTTAACTTTAGGGCGACCAAAGTTTTCATTCTTTAGGTTTTAACTAGTTAAAAAGGGTGCTTTGCCCGTCTTGGTTATCAGCTATTAGGGCATGCCCAATTTTCCCTCATCTTTTGGTCTTAGCTAGCTCAAGGGTACTTTGACCCCTTGGAAAAATTAGTCTTTAAGGTATGCCAAGTTTTCTTTTTTTAGGTCTTAGCCAGCTCAAAGAGTACTTTAATCGCGTTGGTTAGTCAGCTCTTAAGCTAATCAAGTTTCTAAAGTTTTTAAGACCTTAGCCAGCCAGGAGTACTTTGCCCCCCTAGTTATAACTTATTGGAGTAGGGCCCAAGTTTCCTTTTTTGGTCTTAGCTAACCAAAGGGTGCTTTGCCACCTTGGTCAGTTAGCTCATTAGGGTATGCCCAAATTTTTCTTATCTTTGGGTCTTAGCCAACTGAAAGGGGTGCTTTTGCTGCCTTTGGTTAGTTAACTCATTAGGGTCAAGAAGTTTCCTTTCTTTGGGTCTTGTTAGCTCAAATGTGCTTTGATCTCATAGGTTGTCAGCTTATTGGGCTAAAACCAAAGGGTTTTCCCTCATCTTTAGGTCTTATTTGCTCAAGGAGCACTTTGATTCCCTTTGGGTTGTCGCTCTTAGGGCATGCAATTTCCTTATGTTTTAGTTTTTACCAGCTCAAAAGCACTTTGACTACCTTGTTGGGCCAGTTTATTAGGGTATGAAAAAGTTTCCTATTTTTGGGTCTTACCCAAAACTCAAAGGACATTTTGATTGCCTTATTAGTCACTTATTAGGTTACGATCAAGTTTTTTTAAATTTCATTCTTGGTTTTACCAGCTAAAGGAAACTTTGGGCTCCCTTTGGGTTAGTTGCTCATTGGGGTACGATCAAGTTTTCCTTTTCATTTTTAGGTCTTACCCACTCAAGAAGCACTTTTGGTACCGGGTTTTAGTAGCTCATTGGGCATAACTAATTTCTTCATTCTTTTAAAGGTTTTAGTAGCTCTAGGAGCGCTTAATCATTTCATCTACTTTTGGGCCTAACCAGCTCAAGGATGCTTCACTCACTTTGTTTAAAATTAGCCCAATGGGGCACGACTAAATTCTCATTATTCTTTTTGGGATTCTTCCCACCCCACAAGGGTATTCCCTTTCCCCTATTCTTCATTTCAAACTTATCGCGTCAAATGTTTTTAGTATTCCTTATATGAGTCAGCCCTAAGGCAAAAAGTTTTTCTTTTTCTTTGTGACAAAGTTTTACTCAAATTTCACACAAAGGGAGGCGTTAAGATACCAAATTTTTTGCCCCCTATTTAATTTTTTTAATAGGGTTTAATTCAAAAAAAAAAAAAAAAAAAAAAATAAATAAAAAAAAAAAATTGAAAATATGAGAAAAAATAAAAAATAAAAAAGGAAAAAAATTTTTTTGGGAAAAAAAATATTTTTAGTTTTAGCTTTTTTTAAATAAATATTTTAGAGAGCCCCCCATGTTTTTAATTACAATTTAATTGCCCCAAAAAATAAAAGGATATGGTAAAAGTCAAATGGAAAATTTTAGAGTATTTGATATAAAGTTAGTTTAAGGTAAAGGGTTGACTTTCATTAGAACTTATGTGTCTTTTAATTTTTTATTTTTTTAAAAAAGCGAGTTAACGATCGAATCACGTCTAATAAATTGTTTCGTTCGGATTCGAACATTAAAATCTTTAAATCTAGTTTTAGTTTTTATTAAATTGGATTTGGTTGATATAAAAATTATTTTTTAATTTTAAATCTCTGAAAATCAGATATAATAGTTAGATTTGATATTTTTGGTTCGGGTTTATAATACATACCCACGCTAAAAGAAAAAAAATTTTTTTTAAGTCAATCTAATTCCCTACTACTATTCCGATTAAGCAAAAAAAACCACATCCCCCAACTTCATTACATCAATTGCACCCCATTAACCCCCCTGCGAACTAACTCCAGATAGCACACAAACACATTGAACCATATTCCCCACATTAGAGCCATGACTCATCCCACAACCATGCCCTGTCTGTACTCATTAATCCCATTCATAAATTACTGCTTGACTTCGCCAATGCCGCATAAGCAATAGCCACCCAATAAACCCCATCAGCAGCCACTTCCACACTACAACCCCCACAAAGATCCTTCAACAACCCTTTGCTGGTACAAAATTGCATCCCCGATCATAATTTCCATCTAACCACACTGCACCACAACTAAAACGCATACATATGGACAAGTACACAGCCCCCGACCCCACGTCCCAACTCACGGCCAATCAGTAATATGCTGCCATGGCACGCACGGTAGAACACTAACTACAACTCCGATATTGCACTTTGCTTTGCTATGCTTCGTAGACATTTTCCTCGCACACGTCCACACTAAAAATAGAACAAATGAAAACTTTTACTGACTAAAAAACGATCGACGCAACTCCAAAATATCAAACAGGCTTTCTCAAGTGTAACGGGCAGCAACTTGGTCTGTTTCTTTAATTTATTATTTTTGTTATTAGTAGTTTTATATGTTATTTTTAATTTTTATTAGACCCTTATTTTTGGGTTTTAATAACTAAGTTAAGTAGTAATTTTTTATATTAGCCTAGAAATTTCCCATTAGTATTAATATTAGTATGTCATTTTTATTTATTTTTGATCGTATTTGAAATATAAGTATGGGGTTTGGGAATTTTTAAAATTTTGTTTTTTTTTTTTTAGAAATCCCAAAAAAAAATTTTTTTTTTTAGAAAAAGAAATTAGCAAAATTTTTAAAAGAAGATTTAATATTTAGAGGTCTTTTAAAATTATCAGATTTGGGGACTCCTTTTATTTTTTTTTTCTTTTTTAAAAAATTTGAATCAATTAAAAAAAAATATAGTGGGCTTTAAAAATAAAATCAATAAACACAAAAAGTTTTTTTAAAAAGAACAAGGTTGTCTGACCCTGTAAGGGGTAATAAGCATCTTTAGGACGACGATAAAATGTGAAAAAACTTACCCTTTTTTTCTTTTAATTTATTTTTTTTTTCTTCTTTAAAAATATTTAATTGAAAAAAAATCCAATTTCGGTAAATAGATAGTGTATCCATTAGGGTTTTGGGTTTTAGCCCTCAAACTCAAAACCTTTTGGTTTTTAAATTTTAAAAAGAAAAAAAAGTTTGATACTAAATTGAAATTCAACCCATCCAATTTTTAGGTTTTTTTTTCCCAATTTTTGGTGGGGTGTCAACTTAAAAAAATTATTTCAATGAAAAACTAGAATTTAAAATTTTTCCCCCATTGAAGATTAATATTAAAGGGGTTAGGGTTTAGTATTAATCAGAAATGGGTCGAATTAAATCAAAGAGAATCAAAAAAATTGGTCGTCAAAAAAAAAAAGAAGACTTAACCCCAACTCTAAAGGGAGGTAGTAAAGAAAAAAGGTATTTACATTGTTGAACAAGGTTTTAAACCCTACCTTATCTAGATAGAATTTTGGTTAGTCCTATTCAGGTAGTACAAAAAAATGTGGTATGATACGGTTAAAAATGGGGTTTTAATGGTTAATCCCTACTCACACTGTGATAGGAGAGAGTCTATATGTTATAAAAAACCCAAATAATTCCCCTGTAAAGTTAAAAAAAAACTTTCGGGGTATGATTTTATTTTTTTTTAGAGGGGTTTTTTCTAGTTATAATCAAGTTATATAGCACCCGGAAAAAGAAAAAAACCACCTTTATTTGTTTAATGGCACTTTTGCCTTTAGGAAATGCCCTTTAGTCTCTGTAATGCCCCATATTTCCCAAAGATGATGTGTCTATTTTTTCTAATATGTTAAAAGATTTTCTTGAAATTTTTATGGTGACTTTCATCTTAGGAAGTCTTTATCATTTGTAACTTTTTTGGTTGTATTTTTAAAAAGGTGAAAGGAAACTAATACATTCTAAACGGGGAAAATTCTTTTTATGGTAAGAGAGGGAAAGTCTTGGGTCATAAAGTGTTAAAAAAGGGGGATTGAAGTTGAAAAGGGGAAAATGTGGGATAATAGAAAAATTTTGCCACTACCTACTTAAATCAAAGGAGTTGGGAGTTCCCTAGGACATGTTAACTTTATAGAGTTTTATTACAAATTTTCTCTAAAATCTCTAGACCTTTTGTAATTTACAAAAAAAGGTTCTGCCTTTTTTTTTTATGATAGTCATTTGCATGCTTTTAAATCTTTTTAAAAGAGAAACTTATTTTGAATCTAGTGATCAAGCACCAAATTTGGGAGTCTTTCGAGTTGTGTGGATACTAGCAACTATGTTGTGGGAAATGTATTGGGTTAGGGAGGGGGAAAAAAAGCAATGCTCCAATTGAACCAATTGGTGAATAACAGAAGAAGATATGAAAATGCTGGGAATAAAGGAGAGACCAAAGCGATGGCTGAAAGGAACACCAATAGGGGGTTTTGTACCTGGTAAAAAATTCTTTTATATAACCTCGCCCGAATTTTGTTCTCAAGTAATTTAAAAATTTTAAAAATATTTGGGTCATTTGAAACAATAATATTTTTTCTTTATGGTCATTGGGTTTAAAAAGGGGGAAAAACAACCTCATTTTTAAGGTAATGGTTACCTTTCAAACAATTTTAAAAGGGGAAAAAAATAGTGACACCACTATCTTAGCAGGCGTAAACCCTTGTAAGGACTGGAAAAGTCGGGCTAAACAAAATAAAAACACTTTATGGAAGCAACCCATCAAATTATTTTTTTTTTATTTTTTTATTTTCTTTTTTATTGCAAAAAAAAAAAAGAAAAAAGCGCGAAAAAAATCAATTGAAGGCCAATCTTTTAAAAATTTAAAAGGTTTTGGGCCCCTTTTAATCACCTTCCCCTTACACTGACTGAATGCCTTTGGGACAAAGCCATGGCTAGCATAAGTCTTACAGTAAAAGAAAAGCCCAAGGGGTTTTTCTTTTCTCTCTTTTTTCTTTTCCCTTTCCCAAAACCTTTCCTCTTCCTCTCTCTTCTTTTCCTCATTCCTTCTCTCCACTTTCTCCTGCACTTTACCCACCCCATTACACATTATCTCTTCATCTTCTAAAACCCAATTCACTCTTTTATTTTTAGATCTATGCTCTCAACTTCACCATGCCCCTAAAAGCTCTAACCAAAGGTGAAACAGAAAACTGCTACATTCATCTTCAAAAAGCCAGGTAAAGATTGCTACACTCAGGATTATGAAAAAGAGAAAAAGAAGAAGTTAAAAAAGCGAATTCTGAATAATAAATTTAAATTGGGCTTTTTTGCACGAATATGGGATGGATGATTGGATTCACAAATTGCCCTTAATAAGATTTGGGCTCAAATTATTTAAGTCAAGGAACCCACATTAAAAAAATATCAAAATTGAGTTTTATCTCCCTTGAGTTGGAGAAAGATGGGGAAATGTCTACTATTACCTTCAAGATATGTGATATTCTTGCGATCGGCTAGTTAGTTTGGGTTTATTTTTGGGGATTATTGATAGGAATAGGGGATTTGCCCAACTTTGGCCCATACAGACTGTTAGAGTTTCTGGTACGCTGATTCAACAAAAGTGTGATGTTTTTGTACTTTCAAAGTTGCTTGCCATTACTTTTTCGGTATGGAGCAAGGTACCCACTAAATTCTTGTTAACTATCATTAAAAGAAAACCGCCACAAAAAAGGAAATAAATTTTTTGATATGTTTTATTTGTACAATTGATTTTTGGATACGATTATCTAGGAGTAAAGATAGAAATTTTCTTTAAAATAAGTAAATGCTAGGCTCATGTTATTTTTTTTGGGTGGTTAATTAGGGATTACAAAAAAAAGGGCATAGGGATTTTTCAGCAACTTGAAGGGGATGAAAGTACCCTTGTACCCTATTTCGCACACCCTTTAGGGATTGGGAATTTATTAAGATAAATAAAGGTAAACCCAGTTATTGGAAGGATTTTCCTAAAAACCCTCCTACACTAGGCTTTATTTTCCTACCTCTTCCTCCATTGGTTTAAAGAAAGTTGAGCTAGAAATTAAAGAACTGGGAGGGAAAATTCGAAAAGAAAAGGAGAAGAATAAAGTTTCGGATACTATGTTTTTATTTTAAAGTTTACTCTATCTTTTTCCCCAAACCCAATAGTTGTAGAGCAACTACTTTTTAGATTTCTAGTGAGGAACTAGTAGCTCAGAGCTAAATATTTTAAGTCTTACACGCCTTTCTAATATTTTTCTATTTTGTTTTCTTTTATTTTTCTTACTTTGCTATTGGTTATTTTTGTTTAGTCCCCACTTGATTGGGTAATCTAGATAATTTTTCTACTCTATACTTTTTAGTACATTTTTTCTATATTTGTCTTTTGTCTTTTTTTTGTGTTTGAAAAGTGGTTTGTTTGAAATAGATGCTCTTCTTAATGCTTCATGGTTGAAATCTCCTTTTTGCGAAATTAAAACCAGGGAAGTACAATTTTTCCATTTTTGTGATTTTTTTTCTCATTTCCTATTGAAAGCTAAATTAGAGAAAATATGGACATTGTCTATTTAATGTGGGGGAAAGGGAATAGGGGAAATGGTTTTTGAATAAATTTAAATATCATGCATTTGATCCCCAATTTTTGTTTAAAAATTTGGCATATTTCCCTACACCTTGAACTTTATTTGTCCGTAAGTTTTGGAAATTTTTTTAGGGAAAAAAATTTTGAATTGTTTTTTTGGGAAATCTAGAGATTATATAAAAAAAATTTTTGAAGATCTATTTTGGGTATATCGTTTTTTCTTTATTTTAATGGGTTTTAACACTTAGGAAAGAGGTAAGTGAAGGGCTTTAACTTAGTGATTCTTATAAAAAATTTTGAAAAATTTTAGTGAGCAAAAAAAAAAAAACGAAAAGTCATAAAATTTTAGAGCGTTTACTCCAATAATTTAAGTAATTGAACTAAAAGTATCCTAATTAAATTTTAAAAGTAAGGAAGAGTCCATAATGACCCCCTTTTAAAATTTGGGCATTGGGTAATGAACTGAGTTTGGCCGTTTTTAAAAACTTACCAAACGAGAAGGGTGAAAAAGGCAATTTTTAGTATCAAAAACTAAAAAAAAAAAAAGAGGAAAGGAAAAAAGGGCAATAAAAAGAGGGAATTTTAAATGCAAATCAAAAAAATGAATTAATGTTTGTAATAAAAAGGAAGAAAACCTAAGGATGAGCAAATGCAAATGCTTTCACTACTTTTTTTAACTTATTTTTGGGAAATTAAAGGGGGATAATAACCTAAATAGCTAGGGAGTTTAAAGGGGGATTTTTTCCTTCTAAGACAAAGCATTTACTTTAAAATAAATCTTGGCTAAAGCTTGGAAAAATTTTTTTTTTCTTTAAAGGACTTACTAATTTCAATTGTAGTACTTAACACATTTTTGGGTTTTGGGTTCCGCAGTGGGTATTACAAATTAATGGGGCGGGGAAAGGGGAAAATATTGGTACTTAGATTTGCAATTAGAAAATTTGTTTTTTAATGATAGTTTTCTTTTTTTCTGTTTTTTTTGCTTGAAGACAAGCAAAATTCAAGTGAAGGGGAGTTGATAAAGGCATTTTTATTCTTTTCTTAGTGGTAAATTAGGTTTGATTATTTTGTTTACTAAAAATGATTAAGAAATGAACTTAGTATTTTTCATTTGAATTTTTTAGGTCTTGGAGGATTTAGAGTAGAAATCGACCAAATTAAAAAAGAGTTTTACACAACGTAAGAAGCCCAAATCAATAGTAACACTTGGGAATTAAAGGAACCGACCTTGGCTTGGCCTATACTTACATCACTGACCTCATGGCTCCTTTAATGAAGATTCCAATCAAAAGCTAGCCCTTGTTTTCTTTATAAATAGTCTGGGGTTTGGATTTTAGACAACTTTTACATCTTTCTCTTACTTAGAGAGTCATAGAAAAAGTTAGTTTTTTTTAAAAGAGTTTTTTTTTGAAATTTTGGGGTCATTGAAAGACTTTGCTCTTACTGCGGGATCACCCTTTTTAGAGTTTGCAACCAAAGTTTCTTTACCATAATTAATAATTGGTGATTTCTATCCTATTTCTTTTTATGCAATTCTGTGATTTGTTTTATTTCTAATAATAACTTTTTTGCAATTCTATTTTTATATGTGTTTTTATTTTAATTTATGGTTGGTTAAGTTTTTATTGTGAAAAATTATGAAACCCTAAAAAGCAAAGATGATAATTGTAGTCTATTATAGGGTTAAAAAGATGTGGTTTAATTCTTGTTTATTATTTTTTTGTTTTCAATATATTTCTTTTATTGGTTATAATTATTTAAACACTTTGATCGGGAGTTGATAAAAGGTTTTTTAAAAAATTCTTGATTAAAATTGTTAGCTAATGCGGGAGCAACTTTAATTAGATTAATTAGAAATTATCTAGGAAAATGATGTTTTAAAGTTAATTTTTTGCAAAGACATTGGGGAGGTTAATTTTACATTAGTTGATCAACCCGGGGAGAGTATGATTGAAATTTTAAAAGGTCCACTTTTAAATTGAAGTGCGGAACTGACTAATTTTTAGAGGTTTTTAATTTTCCCTTTAATTTCAAGATACGATAATTTCACTTAAATGACGTATTGTATTAATTTTATATAATATGATGATAATTTGTTTGCAAAAATTTGGGTGGTTCTGTTTTTTCCCCATTTTCAAAAGATTGTGGTTTTTGATATATTAACATAATTTTCTTTTTTACAATTTTTGGGTAATTAGAATTGTTTAAATTTCCAAATTTAATCTTCATTGCCCAAAATTAATAAGATTTTTCTAGGTTTGTAATTTTATAGTCCCCGAGGGGTCGATAACCTTTTTTACTCTTTTTTCCTTAATTTTCCCCATTAATTTGGGTATTTGAGATATTTTTATAACATATTTTGAGACATGATCCCAGGTTTTACTATGCTTTTTCTCCCTTGTTTCCTTGTTTTTAGGTGTAGAATTCCTCTCATCAAATAGCTCACTACCTATGGTTTAAGCCATTTTGTGTGATTATTTTCACATAATTCCACTCATTTTTTTTTTTTTTTTTGGGGAATCTGTTCTGCAGGCCTTGGGCTTTAATTCATTAGTTTAGTCTAGATTCAATCAATTAGGACAAAAACAAACTTCAAATTTGGAAAAATCGAGTTACAGGGCAAAAAAGCCTTAATTCAAAATTAGAATCTTCAAATTAATGATTTTTTTTAATTTCTTTTTAATATAGAGCTTGGTTAGTACAAAAAAGGGGTTCTAGAAAAACTATTTTTTATTAAATCTCATCAATCCCATCAAACCAATATACAAAAAAAGGGGTTTAGGAAGTATTTTCATCATAAATCTCATCAATCTAAAAGAAAAAAATATCTCTTCTCTCTACTGTGTCCTCTTTTTCATAGAATTAAAGAGTATTTAAAGCCCTTTAGCAAAGCTAAGCAACTTATAAAAATCCTCACTTCGATCTCTTTTAAAACAACCACTTTTTGTAATAGCGCACCTCCTCGAACAATCAAGGTCTCAAACCAAAACCCCAACAAAGACCCCCTTTCCTAAAAAAATAAACTATTTCCCAATGCAAAACTAATGCAACGACTAAACTTTTGGCACCCCCCAAACCCAAGATCCAACCCTTCCCTTTCCTTCTAGAAACAACCCCCAATGCCTTAATAAACCCCCACTAACGGTCGATCTTAAACCACTACCTAAAAAAACCTCCCCCATGTTGAGGCACTCTCCTTACACCTATAATCCCCAAAAAAAAATGATGAAAGTATCCTTCCCCACTTGAAAATCACTTTGAAATGACCTTGACCCAATTCTAGCTTTAGCAAACCCCCTTCTTGAATTGACCTTGACTTACTTGGTTTCCGACTATCCTAACCTTTCACCTACTCCAACTTGGGCAGGCATACTTCATTTGTTTTTTTTGTTTTATTTTTTTTTTTTTTTCTCTTCTTTATTCTTTTGTAAAACCCAAAAAGAAAAAAAAGGAAAAGAAAGAAAAATCCCCCCCAAAAAAAAAAAAGAAAAGAAGCCCAGTTTTTTGCTTTGGTTTGGAAAAAAAAAAAAATAAAATCAAAACAAAAAATAAAATAAAAAAAAAAAAAATTTTTTTATCACTTAAAAAATCCATTTTTCAACAAAAAAAAAATAAAAAAATCCTTTTCAAAATTACGACATTTTAAATTTTAAAAAAAAAAAAAAAACCTTAATTTAGGATCCCTTTTTAAAAAAATTTTAAAGTAAAATAAAATATCAAGAAAAAGTAAACTGGCCCGTTTTCAAAATTAAAATAAAAAACACACCTTGATTTTTAGGAAAAAAAAGACGGAAGTTAATCCCCCAAAAAAACGGTAGTGACACTCTAACAAATACAGGGGAATAAAAAATGAAAATTTTTTTTTTTTCCCCCTTTTTTTTAAATTTTGTTCAAATTTTTCCTTTTGTAATTCGATCATTTAACTTAGTTAATGTGATTATTTTTTATTCTTAAGGAAAATTTGAAAAAGGGTAAACAAATTTTAAAAAGTTGAAAATTAGTTTAGTTTAAAGGGTTTTAAAAGTTTGCCCCCAAACTTGGCTTCCAAATCTTTTAAAATCAATTTTTCAAGGACATGGTTTGGTTAAAAACTATCCCCTCAAGCGATTTGGGCCCAACCCCCCTTTTTTTCAACTTTGGTCAAGTGGCGACCCTAAGTTTTAAAGAATTTAAAAAAACCCAAATTTTCTTAAATCTATTTATGGGTTTTGTATTAAATAGTTAGGGTTTTTAAAATTAATCCCTTAAGGAAAATAATAAAAACCGAAAAAAAAAAGGTCAACAACTGACTAGTTAGCTCATTGGGGGTAGGGTCAACCATTTTTTCTTTTCTCTTCACTCTTGGGGTTAATCTTTAGCCCCTCCAATGTGGTGAATTTCGAAACTCTATAATCTTTGCAAGTATCTTCAATTGTTAAAAAAAATAGACATTTTTTTAGTTGATGGCTTATACCTTTACAGCGAATCATAAGTATTTGGAATTTTTTAAAAATATTCAAAAATAGTTTAACTTCTTGTTAGCTCTTGAAATAAGTAAAAATATCTTGCAAATAAATATCTTGACGAATTGTTCCCAAGGATCCCTTTTCATCTCAAACCAAGTATTACCTTTGTGCATTTTTTTTGTATTCTCATGACTTAAAAAATTCTTCCCCCCACATTATAGCGATCCCAAAAACTCCTAGCAAAACTTTATACCTTCCTCGATCTTCATACTAGTAATAATAAAAAACATGCTCAACCTTTTCTTTTTCCCAATTTATATAATCATCTAAAACCCAAAAATTTTTGAACTTAGAATTTGAAACTTCACATGGTTGATATATTAGGGTACTTAAGCTTTCTTTTCTTTTGTTATACTTTTCTTTTTCATCATTGTCCCCTAACTCCCAAATCAATCCTTTCACCTGCCCCCCTACTTCTCTACCTTTAAAATTACTTTTGGGGTTTGTTTTTCTAAAGGTCAAGTAGCTTTTGGACTGTTTTATACGACCTCAAAAGGTGATAGGGCCCCTAATAAAAGCTTTATTAAAACAGCTTGAAGTTGATACCCCATAAATTTTTTCATCTATATCCCAGGGATACTTGGGGTTTTTGGTATGGGGATAAACCACATTGTTACTCCAAAATTCCCAAAATTGACACTAAATTCATCATTTTTCTTTTAATGAACTTGTTTTGTTTAGAGTCAAGAAACAACGGAGGGTATTCCCTTTTCATAAACAATCGCATACTCGTCCATACAATTTTTTGATTAATTATAACAAATCCCAAAACTTGCTAGTGAAAATAAAAAATCAATTGAATTTGGTTTTTTTCAGATGTTCAAAATAAAGGGAAAAAAGAGTTTTTGAAAACTAACTATACATTCTGTTACTTCTCAAACCTTTAGTGATTTCGCATAGTTCAACATTTACCTAGCAAAACATTTCTAGAAAAAAATTAAATACAATTACCAAAAAGAAAACCCATGCTCTAAACTAAAGATGATACACTATGCCCCGAGTTTATAAGGGGAAACGTTTGGGTTAGGTTTAAGCTTCCAGAAAGTCAAAGAAAGAGAGGAAATGGGGCAAAAATAGGGGAAAACAAAAAAATGCAACCTACGAACAACTTAAGGTATGATTAAAAAAAAAAATTTGAAAACTCAGGGTTTAAATCGAATGATGTACAAAATGGTTTGGTGGGGTTTTCACCCATTTTTACTTAAAGGGGGGGAAAACAAAAGTGAGATAACAAGCTAATGAGAGCAAAGATCACAAAGAAAAAGTGTATATTTAATAAATTTGTGAAGTAGGTTTTTGCTATATGTACAGTAGGTATTTATACTAAAAAAATAAGGCAACCTACTTAAAATGGAAAAAAAATAAAAGGGTAAAGTCCAAAAGATGTAATGATAAGGAATAAAAAAAGGTAAAATGAAAATTTAAAGAAAGTAAAGTTAGGGGAGTAGAATCCTTTCATGTAGGTCTAGACATGTGGTAGCAAATTTTTAGAGATGCTTTTGGGGAAAAAAACAAAAGGAGGCGGTTGGATAGGGTTTCGAGAGCGGTACCGAGTAAAGGGAAGTTGTCTAAGAAGAAATGGCTTTTTGTTTTTACTAGATCTTTGATTCTCGAACTAGTGTTGTCGAGCTAGAGGTCGGCTTGGTCATTGCTAGCCGGTAAATTAAGGGGTTAGATTTCATAAAACATTGCTAGTCGGGATTTTAAATTAAAAGAGAGATATGTAGTTCTCACCAAAAATAAGGAGCTGGGCGGTAGCATGATTAGTTTAGTTCGGAAAAGTTTGTTGAAATAGGGAATTTGCCTAATTGTCCTTCTAGGCCCTTTGGGGAAGGCTATGAGTTTTTAAAACCCTGTATATGATTTTCCTATTATTTTCCTTATGGGCTCCATTAAAAGGGAAAACATCAAAAAATCTCAGGTTGGCCCCTTGGGGGTATGCCATTACGAACCTTTGATAAACCAAACACGGCAAAAATAATGTTTAAGCCAAATATTCGTTAGTCCATTTTTAAAAAAGTTAACCAAAAACCAAAACAACAAAGTATCACGCAATAGATTCCCTATTTAAAGCTATTGCTAAACTTTAATTTGATTCACGTCTCAATACTACACCCAGATATATAATACAAAAAATAAACCTTCAATTTGTTGATTTCCTAATGTTTTGATAATAAAAAAAAATAGTATTAAAATTATTATTAAAAAGTTTATAAGTGTTTAATTATTTGAGTCAAATAATCTTATAAATAAAAGCTTAGCCCACTTTTTTTGAGTATATTGGAAAATAATCCAATTTCCCTTTCCCCTTTATTTAGTTCAATTTAGGGTTTTCTAAGGAGGATTCATTATTTTTGTTCAGGTGGAAAAATTTGATAGATAAAAATGGCTAAATTTTTCATGAATAGTGCTATGATTTTTAATGTGGTAAGGAATTTTTGATGCCCAGAGTTTGGTTTAGCAAAATACTTCAATATAAGAGATTGGTTAAGATTCTATTTTCAAGAAAGTGCAATGTGGTTAATCGAGCGATACCATAATTTGGGTATGGCCAACAATAAACATCTCACATATCAAGCATTTCAATGTGGTAAGGTGTATTAATTTCTTTAATCAAATTGGAGATAGTATTTTTTTAAAATGGGCGTTCGGTATTTACGTCGAAAAGCTATAAATTATTTTTTCAATCATGGTTTGGCAAATTTTCAAGTAATATGCAATCTCAGTTTAAAACTCATAAAATGACGTCAAAGTTATTTTTAACAAGCCGATTTGGTTCAGACATTAAAGCAATGATATAAAATTTTTTTTTAACATGGTGGTATCTTTAATTATTTTTTGTCCGGGCGTGGGTTTAAATTTTTTGGTTTGCCCACATTATTTTTATAGAAAAATTTTCTAGCCTCGGTCTTTAATATATCAATATTCGAAAATCACGATTCTAGCAATTTATTTGTTTTGAACGTGTTAATAGCATTTTATCCCCACCATAGTGTCCAAGGCTTTGTAACTGATTATATCTCTATTTCTAAAAAGTAAATTTATAAGCAGCGGGACGTGATATTATTTATACGTGGATCAGCTTCGTCAAGTTTAAATCAAGTACCAAAATTTTTTTTGGGGGTTTAAATTTAAATCAAGGAGAAAATATATTTGAAGAGATATGGGGCAGAATTTTTGGAGAGAACTTTTTAAAATTCAATTTATAATGACTCGGGGGAAATCTTCGGGGATATCATTTTTAAAATACTCGAAATTTTGCAATCTTTTGGAGAGGGAATTCAAGAATTTAGACATTTCTTGAGCCAAAAGTGTTTGGGGGTTTAGTAACAATTTTTTTGATTTTTTTTTTTTTTAAAAATAACGATCAACATTTTTAATTCAAAATTAAGAAAAGATATTTTCCATGAAGA
Source organism: Lumnitzera racemosa (assembly GCA_024138005.1). Classification (NCBI taxonomy): domain Eukaryota; kingdom Viridiplantae; phylum Streptophyta; class Magnoliopsida; order Myrtales; family Combretaceae; genus Lumnitzera; species Lumnitzera racemosa. The sequence continues at coordinate 6,675 of JAMXBC010000414.1, read as the reverse complement.
AAGGGGGAAAGGCCCAAAGGGTTTTTAATAAGAACGATCAAAACGAAAAAGTCAGGACTAGCTGTTACAAAAACGTCCTATAAAAAGTGGATCATTCAAATCAGAAATGGACTTTGGAACTTTAGGAGATTGTTTTATGCAAAAACTCTGACCAAATTTGTTAAGTTTTTTAAATTTATCTTTTCTTTTTAGTTTTGAGCAAATTTCTTTAAGAACTTATTTGTTCTCCTTTTGCTTTTATACTCTCAGAAAGTGTTTAATTTTTTAAGAGTGCAAGATGATTGGGTTGATCCTATGAATCTTTTAATTAACCAAGCAAAGTAGGAAATTTTTTTGAAGCCCAAGGGTTACAACTATGGCAAATTCCTCAGTGATTTTGATTTTTCAAGAAAATTAGTGGAATGTTATTGATAAAAAAAACTAGATCCCCTAGAGCAATAATACAAATCAAAGTGTTTTTTAAACCTAACCCATTTTCTTCTCTGTTATTCTTTACCCCTTTTTTTTTTCGTATTTATTTGTTGTCATTCTGTAACATTAAACTATTAAACTATCACATTTTGCTAATTAATAAGCATTAAGGGGGTTCTAAAAATTTCAAAAAGTTAAAAAATTCAATTTTCAAAAAAATTAGGGGCAAGTCTCGGGGGCGTAATTTGGTGCAATTGTAAAGACTTGATCCATAAATATCCATTTTTTTATTTCGTTTTGTTGCCTTCACAAGGTCCTAACATTTTTAAATAACCTTTTGGGGCCCCCAAAATTTTAAATCGTTTTTTAAAATTCAACTTATTTTATTTTTAAAATTTGGGGGCTTAAGGGGTTTTAAGTATCTAAATCGTTTAGAAAATGGTTCAAAAAGATTAAAAAATTAAACTAACATGGAAAAAGGGGAGTAGAAAGCCCCAAAGGAAAAAAATATGGATTGAAAGAGAAATTTTTCAAGAAAAAAAAAATAGGTTTGGTTATATTGGGAGGCAAATTGGGGAATGGCTTTAAATCCCAAACCATGCCTTTTTGATGGCATTGTGTTTCAATCGACACTCTTTTTTTTTTTCTGGATTCCCCCTTTTGAAAACCCCTTTTCCAACTTCGCTAAACCCTGACTTTCAATCTTACTTTTAGAAAACATTAATCTCTTTTTGAACAAACCCCTTTAAGCAATAATCAGCACTTCCCCTTTACAAAGCATTATCCCCAAATCTACTTTTTATTCATAATAGATCTGCGATAAAAATAATTTTTTATTGAAAAACTCAACTTACCGATTTTTTGCACCGAAACTCTCAAAACCATTGCAATCCCTTTTGTTTGAGTGGTGGGGTACCTTTATGCAAAGGATTAAAAAACACATACATGAAGAAAAAACCCCTTAAAAATATTGAAAATCCACTTACCAAAATGGCCTCTCAAAGTTTTTTAATCTGTGATGTCTTCTCACTTGAAAGAATACTTTTCCCTTTTTTTTAAAAAATAAAAACCCTAAAAATAGTAGACACCTCTTTTTTTTCACCCTTTTCTTTAATTTTTTTTTTTTGGTCAAGTTTACAAAAACACAAGAAAAATTAAAAAAAAAAAGATTAAAAAAATTAAAAATATAAAAGTTTAAAAACAAAAAAAAAAATTTCAAAAAAAGCCCGGGCAAGTTAATGAGTGTTTTTGGATTTTGGGTTAAATGATAATAGATAACATACAATTTTTAATAAATTTTGGTTTTTGAAAAATGGAGTTTCATTTGAAAAATTTTTTTTGAAAAAAAATTTTTGTAAAAAAAAGGATCCATTTAAAAAAAAACCTTTGTTTAAAATTTTAAAAAAATTTTTACTAGAAAAATGAAATTTAGAATTTATTAACTTGTGTTTAAAAAAATCTTTGGGAGTTAATTTGTTTTTTTTTAAATGGTTTGGTCATTTTTTAAGTTTGAGTGATTGGGTTTTTTTTTGAAAAAATAAGAGTTAAAATTGGGCACAAGTGTAAGAGATTAAAAGAAATTTCCCTGCAATTATGTGAATAAGTTGCAACAACTTTTGGTTAGGCCCTAAATTAGGAAAGGGAAAAGAAGACCAAGTTTTAATCCTACTTAGCTTCCTTTCAAAAAACAGGCCAATAATGAAAAAAAAAAAATAAAATAAAAAACTTAGACAGCTAAACTTCCAAAAACTCAAATCCCTTATAGATTTTTGCAAAAAAACTTTTTTAAATTTTTTTTGGTTTGGTTGGAAAAATGAAATCATTTCAAAACGCTCAAATCTCATACAGATTTAAAAAAAAAAATCGTTGGATGAAGATTTTTTGGAAAAAAACAATTGGGGGAAAGCATTATCCCGGGGTTTACTTGAAACTTTTGAGTGTTTTTCTTACTTTGAATTTGATTTTTTTTATTTTATGTAAAAAAGCAAGTTTGTAACTATCTAGACCTTTAATTTCACCAAAATCACACAAGTCATAGTCGGCCCAATTTTTTTCTCTAGCTTTCCCCCAAAATTGGGTACTTTCTCCTTTTCATTCTCATTCCATACTTAATTAACCAAGCCACCATTTCTAATAGATGTCCCCACAACTAGTAACCAAAACCCCAAATCTTTTCATATCCACTATGACCCCAGCCATCCTACAACCAAACCCCAAAACCCATGCATTGGGCCCCCCATTAAATTACTAATCACTTCTTCCAAACTAACATTACCAATGAATTTTTTTACACCCCAAAAACCCCTCTCACTTTATAAAAAAACACTCTTCATCGTAATACCCCAACAAAACTCCATCGATGAAATTCCCCCCAAATTTCTAATGAAAGTGAAATCCCTTTCTTGAAATTCCACAAAATCAAGCCATAAACCCCTCCCTTTTTCTGTTATTTTCCCTTTTGTAACTTGTTAGAGCTTCATGCCCAACCCAAATTAACCCCCAAGTGCACCCAAAATAATAGGTTTTCATGTTAAAAACCAAATTTATTAGATCATGGCATATTTTCCATGATTTTTCAAGTTCATTACTTAGTTGTCTTTACAGAAAATGTTTTTTTTTTTTTTTTTTGGGACCTTAGAACATGAATTCATTTTTGAATCAAAAGTTGCATCTTTGGGAGAAAACATGTCTTTTTTTTAAAAATAAAATTCAGTTTTTTTTTTTACAAAAATTTTTATTTTTATTTAAAAAAAATTTATATTTTTTTCACATTTTTTACTAAAATTACACATTTTGGAAAATTTTCATAAAAATTTCATTTTTTTTAAAAAAATGGGATACTTTGGTTTTTTTTTAAAAAGGTTTTTTTTCACTTAGTTAGACTTCTTAGAAAAAAAAAATCTTTAAAAATTTTTTTTTTTTTTCAAAAATTTTTTTTTTTGAAAATTTGGGAAAAAAATTAAGGTTATTTTGATTTTTTTCTTAATAAAACTAAATGGAGAAAACATAGACTTTTTTTTGAAAAAAATAATAACCCAAATGTTTTAAATTTTCTAAATTATGCATATAATTATAATTATATTATTTAATCTCAACAAATAGAATATAGGGACCATTAGGACAACCCAAAAAAAATTTATTTTTTTTTTGTTTTTTTTAGAAAATTTGTTACAAAAAGCTTTTTTAATGTTTTTTTATATTTTTTTTTTTTTAAGAAAAATTATAGAAAATAAAGGCCCCTTTGTTAGTTTTTTTAAATTTCCTATTGGTGACTTTTATTTTAATAGGTTCAAGTATGTTTTTTAATTAAATTTTTTGAAAAAATTTTTTTGTTAGAAAATTCATAGACTGTGGCTAAGTTAATCACTAATTTTACCAATTTTTAGTTTGCAACTCTAAGTTATTTTCAAAAAAATTTTTGTTAGTCTTAAAAAAAAAATTTGTTTTTTCCCTTTATTTTATGTTTAACAATCATATTAGTCAAGCATGATTTGTATAGGTTTTAAATTTAAATAAAACAAAAAAAGATGGAAAAAATTGATGACTCCCCTAAAGATACTTAATGAGTTTTCTATGTAGGAATTTTAAGAAGTAACAATGGCCTTTATTTTTCTTTTTATTTTAGCTTAATATTATTTTTAATAGTTGTATTTACAGGTTTTAATGATGTAAGCCTACTAAAAAGAAAACCCAATCCCAAAAGGTTGATCCTAGGGTTTATTTATGGTACTATTTTATTCGCGCTTAGATGTAGTTAGACTTGAGCTATCTCTGAATCCTAAGATGGGTCATCATCTTATATCCCTTGGGTCGTAAGGGTTTTTAAACCCCAGCTAGCAGTGACAAGTAGGCCTACTTTACTTCCATGTAGCCCACAAATTATTTCCCTAAGAATGTACAAGCTATAAAGCTTAAGCCCCATAGACCCCCCCCTTTATGCAACATTATAAAATAAAATATTAGAAATTCTTAAATTATCGGAATTCAAAAAAATTTATTATACCTACAACCAATTGGCTTTATTTTCAAATAAATAATTAAATAATATACTTAACAAAAACACACCACCACATATGTAAGTGTACAAAAATATTGACTAGGGGATCATCATAATTTTCTTTTACCCTATAATTTATTAATTATCGTCTTTATTGCATTCTATGTTGCATTATATTGCATCAAAATGTATGCACATATTGCATCACATTTTTTTTGTATTTTAATTCTTTATCTTATTTCTTATTTTTTTTATGTATATACTTGCTTATAAATTTATCTAGTAACATATTATTTGTGGTAATTTTACCCACATTCGGTTTTTTATGAGTAAGCAAGTGAATACTACTACGATGCTTTTCCAAAAAATAACAATCATGAATAATCCTTTATTATTTTTCAATGTGATATAATGGTTTTATAATATTTCCTTATATTCTTTTTTCATGTAAAAAATATTTTCTTATAAGTCATTATATGATATTTGTTTTTTGTCAGATTTTCTATAAATTTATTTTACACTTAACAAGGATTTTAGCCTATTAGTGTAAGATCTAACCAATGTAAGTGTAGGATTATAATAAAGTCATAACTCAAAAAAAAAAAATTCTTTCTTTCTTTTTTATTATAATTGTCAGTGACACTTAAAGTCTATAAGATGTGTACATACACATATGTAAATAAAAGATTAAAAAAAAAAAAAAAGATTTCTCTTTAGGCTTGTAAATAATTGATATTCGTTAGGTTTGAATTGTAATCGCTATGTTAACCTTATTCCATTGTTTGTACATGCAAAATAATATCTCTTTTGTCCTTAATTATAGCCCTTGAAATTAGTTTTCTTATTTATATTAATGTGTGTGGGAAGACCATTTAGGAAGAAGTGACAATCTAATTGTCTATAAGATAAATGATAATAAATTTTTAAGAAACCAAAAGGAAAAAAATTAAAAGACAAAAAAACTTAATTTTGTATATAAGCCATTACCCTTAACCTGTAAATAACTATCTTTTGAGGTTGTCACCTTTTCCCTATGACAAGAATTAGACTACCACCTTTTTTAAATATTAAAGCATATAAAAAAAAAATCTTATTCATCCTTATCTATCATGTATAATTGGAAAATGTAAATGTTGTGCCTTTTCCACTAAAAATTTGTGCTCAAATCTTTTTGAATTTAAAATAATAATCATCCTTATCCAAACCTATCATTCGATTATATCTCAAGAACTTCGTTTTCCCATTTTGGGAAAGTCCATTGCATTATCAATCAACTCCATACCCTTCCATGCTTCAAATAAATTTTACCTCTTATAGACTTCAAATTTTTCTTTTTCTTACAAGTTTTTCCTATTTCTTCTTAAAGGAATAATTAAACTCACTTTAAAATCCTAAAACTTTGCTTTTCCCTGTTAGTTTAGAATTATTCAATTCAACTCTTCAAATCTGGTTTAAAAATACGCTAAAGAAAAATTCAAGTAAATATAAATCCCAAATTAAAATCCTCATAGACTTAATCATCTTAATGGAATATAATTAAGTATATTTTCCTAAATATCCAATAAAGTAAAGTTAGGCCTTTTATAAATTTGTCAAACTTAATTTGCTCAAGTTATTTAGAAATTATTGATAACAACTTATGGTATCAATTCTATTCCTTCCTGCACTTTTATGTTCTTTTGAAGATGTACTTTTTGATACACATTTTGATTAGCATTTAAATTTCCCAAACTTAATTTTCTTTTTAAACTGATTTTATTTTAAAGTTGACTTAAAAGACTTTTTGTTCTTGTTAAAATTTCTTTACATTTTTTTTTAACGAAGATTTCTTTTAAAATGCACAACTATTAAATCATTTATATATTTACATCTTCATAAACATATCACATTGCCTTGTTATCATCAAAACCAATTGAGAGACTTAACATTCTATCCCTTTTTATGATAACAAAATATCGTACAAAAAATATAATAAACTTAAACATGAAATATACTAAATTCATTCTTGAAATTATATAATATATATATATATTGTTTATCTTTCCTTCCCTTCTTTTTGTTATATAAAAAACAACCTTAATATTTTCCAAAAGCTTTTCTCCCCTTTTTCTTATAAAAGGATAACTAATTTAAAAAGAATAATATTAATTGTTTGATAAAACATTTCCCCCTTAATTTAATAACCATTACTAATATTTAAAAGAATAAAAATTAATTTGAATATCTTTATTTTTCTCCCCCCCTGAAATCAACTTTTTGAAGAGTGT
>JAMXBC010000413.1:0-22963 GCA_024138005.1 Lumnitzera racemosa | reverse complement strand
ATGGTCATTTACAGATTTGCAGAACGATCTTCCATTTGTTCAAAGATATAATTTAGGTAACAGGAATGTGATTTACTGAAATTCAAGAAAACCGAAAAACAGTTTAGATAACTAAGAGTCTTGGCTAACACCCATGAAAATACCCAAGATTATGATATTTGTAGGAAAATCTTGTAACGGGGGATAATTTTCCATTTTTAGATGGAACCCAGAGGAAATTTAAAGTTTTCCTTAAAAATAATTAGAATTTGTGTGCTTTCACATTTTGCGAATACCTTTTTTTGCAACACAGCATCATTTGCAACAATTGCTTTCTAGACGATTAAAAGGGAGATATGCAGTATTTTGGGAACTAGAAAGGACAGGGAACGTCTTGGGGAACGGAAGAAAAAAACATAATTGCTCGTGATTTTTTAATAATCACGTGCTTCACCAACTTCAAACTCCAAGCTATATTGCAATACTGGAATGTAGTGACATATGGCTTGTCTAATATCATAAATTTCCTTGTTAAATTTCCAAGAAAGTCACTTCTCGAAACCACCGATATGGGCCCAATTTTAAATTGTTCTATTCTTACCCCACGTATCTTACCCGGTCTGGGGCTTGTTTGTATTTGATGGCATCTTATTTTAACAATCTCAATGAAAAAGAAAAAAGAACATTGTGCGGCACTCTCACGGTGCTTTTCGCGAAATCAATGACTAGTGCAATTACAATCATGATCATCCATCCATCAAGAAAAAATATTTTTTTTTTTTTTAAAAAAAAGGTTTTTCATATTTTTCTCTACTTGCAATGAAAAAAATAAAGTGAAGATTGAAAAGAAAATGGACAAGTACAGTCTACTCTTTTTTTATGAATCATGTGCAATAGACTACCTGAACAAGGGGCGAATCGACAAATGTATGTCACGTTGAACTGCAATGAAATCGGTATCGGAAAATTAGGGTTTAGGGTTTATGCAATGTGGAAAGTAGGAGTAGGACTGGCAGAGGATGGAAGGCGGGGTTTTAGGATGATGTTTTGGGTTTTTCTTGCGCTGGGCCTTTCGGGGGTTTCTTGGGCTTACACGCTAGTGGGGTTATCCTCTAGATATATTAAACTTTTTTTTTCTTTTTTTCAACTAAGTTATAATTTTAATTTTTAGGGATGGAGGATTTGAAACCCTTTTGTCCAGATTATAATAATTTTAATTAATATAATATTTTGATAAAATTGATAAGTTATTTAAATTTGTGAAATAATCTCATAAAATTTTATTTAAATAAGAACCAACTTTCAGCTTATTAAAGTATGTTTTAAGATTTTTAAACTTTTTCATAGCATAACTTTTTTACAAAAGATAGTGTCCTTTTTATTGTAAATTTATTTTAAATTTAGAAAGACGAGTTGTGGCATTTGAAGGTTAAGAATAACAGAGAGATTAAAATTTAAGAGTATTAGCAATTTTCTTTAAAAATAATTGAAATTTAACGAATATTTTACTTTTATCTAAGACTTTTACATATGAATAAACAATTCTTATTTAACCTTTTCCCAATCCATACTCCATTTACTAGTAACTTAATGACATGGATTACTATTTTTTTAATAAGATAGATCAAGATCGATCTTTCCCTCCCCAATAGTATGATATATTAGTTGAAAAGAGAAAAAAAAATCCATTTTTACGTGTCGTTGAATTAGGTTTCATATTATAAAATTAAAATAATATTTATATTAGTTTTTATCGTGCATGTTGAAGAATTGATGCAAATATAAAATTATTATAGTTGATAGGAGAATTGTATTGAAATTGTGTCAACATTTACTTTTTTTATTTATTTCATATATTAGTGGATATAAAAATTCACACTTACTATTTTCTTTTTTTTTCGTAAATTAAATTACAACTTAAGAAAAAACATAAAGAGAGAGAAATTTGAACCCGGTCCATCATCTTGAAAAATCAATATTCATGCTACTTAAATATAACAGTTTTAGCAACTTACATGTTCTTTCAATAAAGCAATTATAGTGGATGTAAAGGTAATAATTCAACTGTTTCAAAATTTAATTCCTTGTTTTCTTGTAATTAGAAATTCAAAAAAATAAGAAGTACTCGGTTATGATTTTTGTTTCTCAAATTTACATTCTCATCAAACTTTTATTAAAAACGATAATACTTGTGAAGAAAATCAATAAATATGTTTGAATCAACAATTTATTGCATATTTCGAATAGGATACTTGAGCAGATTAAAAGTCTGCACAAAGCTTCAAATATATAATAACATCACCCCGTTAATATTTTATTGTATATAAATCACATCGACTATCTCTATAAATTTTTGAAATTATATCGATACGCCGACCTTTTAAATTGTGAACTAAATACTTGCTAATATATTACGGTCTAAAATCGCAAAGTCACAACAGTCTCACAGTGTAAAACCAACCTATGACAGGAATTGACCTTACAATATCTATCATAGATATAATTTATACAAAACATCCACAACTCCTCACTTTGAAGTAAACGGTTTAACAAGGACTTTAATTAAAATTTATAATAAAAGTTAAAACCTTAGGTCATATATATATAACATACAATCATATTATCATAGAATTCTCAAGAATTTCTACATAATACAATAGTCAAACTAAGTTACATATCATATATCAGTTCTTGATCCTAAAGATACTAGTAAGACTTAAAATAAAAACTTATCATTGGGCCGTTGATCCTCACTTTCTATAACTTCAGAAGAGAAAATAACATCCAAAATTTGTTATAAAGTGGTAAAAAAAAAATCAGAAGTCAGATGTCACGCCCCGAAGCGATAGATTCTTAACAGTTCCGCTGTGTAAACCCTTCTAAGGGTAGGAAGTTAGCTTTTAACTCTATCTAAACCCGATCTACTTTTTTTATTTTTAAATTTTTTAATAATTAAAATAATTGGGTGTTTTTTTTGAAAATGAATTTAAAAAATGAATTATGTTAAATATTTTTCTCTTACTTTCTTATTAAAAAGATTTATTTAAAATAAAATTTTTTTATTAAAAACATTATTGGGGCTTTTGAAGGGGGTTTAGAATGATTAAAAGCTAACTTCTATTTAAAAACTTTTAAAAAATGTTAAAACCCATCGCTTCCTAAACTTTTGATTTTTATCCACTTTAAAAATTTTGGGTGATTTCTTCTAATTATGGGAAATGAAAAAAAGGGGCCCAATGTTAAGTTTTATTTTATCAAGTATTTTAAAAAACAAAAATTTTACTTATTTAATTTTTTTTAAAGATTTTTAAAATTTTATAAAGTTTATTATCTATATATATAAGGTTTTAACTTTTATTAAAAATTTTAAATTTTAAAGTCTTTTTAAAACCGTTTACTTCAAAGTGAGGGTTTGGATGTTTTTTTAAAATTATATCATGTAGAATTGATGGTAAATTCCCGTCATAGGTTGGTTTCATGTGGGATGTTGTGACTTTGCGTTTTAGCCCGTAATTTTAGAAAGTTTTTTAGTTCAAATTTTAAAAAAGGTCGGGTATCGTTTAAAATTTAAAAAAATTTATGAGATAGTCGTTGATTTTTTATCAATAAAATATTAACGGGGGTGGGGGTTTTTTATATATTTGAAGTTTTGTGCAACTTTTAATCTTGCTCAAGTATCCTATTCAAAATATGAAAAAAATTGTTGTTCAAACATATTTATTGATTTTCTTCAAAAGTATTATTTTTTAATAAAATTTTGATGAGAAATGTAAATTTGAGAAACAAAAATCAAAACCCGGGTACTTCTTATTTTTTGAATTTCTAATTAAAAGAAAAAAAGGGAAATTAAATTTGAAACGTTAAATGTATTACCTTTACTCCACTATAATTGTTTTATTGAAAGAACGTAAGTTGCAAAAACTGTTATTTTTAAGTAGCATGAATATTGATTTTTAAGATGATGGCCGGGTTCAAATTTCTCTCTCTTTAGTTTTTTTTTAAAGTTGTAATTTTAAAATTTAGAAAAAAAAAAGAAAATAGTATTGAATTTTAACCACTAATTTGAAATAAAAAAAAAAAAGTAAAGTTGACACAATTTCAATAAATTTCCTATAACTATAATAATTTTATATTTGCTCAAATTCTTCAACATGCCCGATAAAAACAAAATATAAATATTATTTTTTTTAAAATATGAAACCTAATTCAACGACACGTAAAAGGATTTTTTTTTCTTTTTTCACTTTATATATCATACTTTTGGGGAGGGAAAGATCGATCTTGATCTATCTTATTAAAAAAATAGTTTCGTCTTTAAGTTATAGTAATGGAGTATGGTTTGGGGAAAGGTTTGAAAAAGAATTGTTTATTCATATGTTAAAAAAGTCTTAGAAAAAAGTAAAATTTTCGTTAAATTTAAATTTTTTTTTAAAGAAAATTGCTAATACTCTTAAATTTTAAATCTCTCTGTTTATTTTTAAACCTTTAAATGCCAAAACTCGCTTTCTAAATTAATAAAATTTACAATATAAAGGACACTATTCTTTTGTTAAAAAAGTTATGTAGAATAATTTTTAAAAATTTTAAAAAAACATATTTTTAATAAGTGAAAGTTGTTTTTTTTTTAAATAAAATTTTATGAGATTATTTCACAATTTTAAAAGATTACTTTCAATTTTTTAAAAATTTTAAATTTTAAATTTAAATTATTAAAATCTGGACAAAGGGGTTTAAATCCCCCATCCCCAAAAAATTTAAAATTTAAACTGTTGAAAAAAGAAAAAAAAAAGTTAATACCCTAGAGGAAAAACCCAAATTTGGTGTAACCCCAAGAAATCCAAAGGCCCCAGCGCAAGAAAAACCCAAAAACATCATCCTAAAACCCCCTTCATCCTTGCCAGCCCTACCCTAGCTTTCCCTTGCATAAACCTAAACCAAATTTTTCCGTACCGATTTCATTTGCAGTTCAACGTGCATACATTGTCGATTCGCCTTGTTCAGGTGTCTATTGCACAGATTCATAAGAAGAGTAGACTGTATTGTCCATTTACTTTTCAATCTTCACTTTTTTTTTTCATTGCAAGTTAGAAAAAAAATTGAAAACCTTTTTTTTAAAAAAAAAAAAAATTTTTTTTTCTTGGATGGAGGGGTGATATGATTGTAATTGCACAGTCATTGATTTCGGAAAAAGCCCCGTGGGTGGCCCACAATGTTCTTTTTTCTTTTTCATTGAGTTTGTTAAATAAGATGCTCATCAAATACAAACAAGCCCAAGCCCCGAGTAAGTACGGGAAAAAGAATAGAAAAATTTTAAAATTTGCCTATATCGGTGGTTTCAGAAGTGACTTTTTGGAAATTTAACAAGGACTCATGTATTAGAAAAGCCATATGTCACTACTTTCCAGTTTGAAATTATGCTTGGAGTTTAAGTTGGTAAAGCACGTGTTCATTAAAAAAATCACGAGCAATTATGTTTTTTTTTTCGTCAAGATTTCCCCTGTCCTTTGTTTCAAAAAATATGCATATCTTTTTAAATCGTTTTAGAAAGAAATTGTTGAAAATGTGTGTGTTGCAAAAAAAGGATTCGAAAAATGTGAAAAGACACTATTCAAATTTATTTTAAAGGAAATTTAAAGCCTCTGGTCCTTTAAAAAATGGAAATTACCCCGTTACAAGTTTTTTACAAATTTTTAAAATTGGATTTTTTCGCTGTTAGCCAAGATCTTAGTTATCTTAATGTTGTGGGTTTTTCTTGAATTTCAGTAATTCACACCCTGTTACCTAAATTATATTTTTGAAGCAAAGTGGAAAGATCGTTTCTGCAAATCTGTAGAATGACCTTTACTTAATGCAAAGTTTACTCATCTTGTAGCATAGAAAAGTTTTTTTTTTTTTCTCTTTTTATTTTTTTTTTTGGGATAAGTAAATACAAAAAAAATTGATTGCCGAAGTTTACATCTGCACTTTTTAAATATTGTTTGGGTCTTCCCTTTTTTGTTGTTTTTTTCCCCCCCCTTTGAAAGATAAATACGCAAGGGGAAGTTTAGACAGCAAAATTTTTTGGGAAAGAAAAAAGGGGACATTAGTTGTTTTAAGTGTTTTATCTGTTGAAGCTTCTTTGAGGATGCCTGAAACAAAAGGGTTTTGAAAATTAGTAAGAAACTCAAACAAAAATTTTGGGGAAATTTGGAAAGAATGCAGGAAAAGTTGTTAGGGTCAAAGTTTTACTTTTCCAAGGTGACAAGTCCCACAAGAAGTTGACCCGAGAAAAAGGGGATCGGGGATTTAAAAAGTGCTGAAAGTGAACCATGAAACCTGAAAGGTTAGAACAAAAGAGGAAATTAGGTGTAAGCACAATATGGTGAGGATGGATCTTATGGAATCGGGAGCAAGAAATAAAAAAGCTCTTGGTAAAGGGAAAAAAGGAACCCAAAGGACTTCTGGAGCAGGAAAAAAGGCAATGAGTCCCCTTGCTCTGTAAGGGTTTTTTTGGTGGAGGGTGGCACGTTTCCCAAAGCTATAAATTTTTTCCAAAAAAAAATGAAAAAAACGGAGGGGAAAAGGCCAAAATTCCCTCAAAGTTGAAAATAAAAAAAAAAGGGGTTTGGGGGGAAATGGATGATAGGGAAAAGGGTTTTGTTGAAGAATGCACTGGGAAAAAACCCCAGCGCAAAAAGGGTCAACCGAGTCAAAAAAAAAGGAAGGGGGTTGTTTTCATGAAAAATCCCCAAAGAGAAAAGCAACAGAAAACACAGGTCTCATGGTGGTTCGAGAAAAAAGAATTCGGCGGAAGAAAAGAAGCCAATGTTTCGCATGTCCTATGAATTTCAAATAAGCGATTGGACGGGACTAACTTTTCCTGGTTTTTTTATCGTGTTTTTCTATTTGGTTCCTTTTTCCCATTTTGCTTGCAAATAACCGATCCTGTCCTGACATTTTTCGATATTTTCTTTTCATTTGTTGTCTTCTTTGTTCTTATTTTCAATAAAGTATGACTAATTTTTCTTGGAAGATGTATTTTGCGGTCAAATAATTTTTTAAATCCACTAAATTTTGGGCTGATATTTCTTGTAAAATCAAGGGCTCCCCCCTGTGTTTCTTAGTTCTCTTTTTAAATGTAGATTTATTTTGCATCTCAAAGATCCAGTTTACATTCTTTTTAAAAAAAGTAAAAAAGGAAAAAAAGGAAAGTGAGAAGAGCTTTGAAATGTCAAAAAATGCTCAGTTCCGGGCAATCAACCTCCAAATCCCCCTGTCTTTTGTGGAGGATAATTTTAATTGGTCTGGGCCACCCTTTCATCTAGTTGTTTAGGTTTTTTTCCTTCTGTTTAACTACTTACTAATTTGAGCCTTCTTTTATTGCTGTTGCCATGTTTGTGTTGTGGGCAGAAGCGTATGTTTGAACTCGTAGGGCGGCTACATTCTGATCTTTCTGCCCCTCTGGATAATATTCCTTTCTCTAAAGTTCTGAACGAGAACGTATTAAAAGAAAATTTTGCTTTTTGTGAGTGATTATAATTGTTCCCGATAATTAATTTATGTGGTGTAGGATTGTTAATTTAACGTATTTGGGAACAAACTAACCTTTTTTGCAGCTGAAAAAGTTTCATCCTGTTTCCCCCTCCTGAATTCCTAAAATTTGCATTTGCAGGATTTCATCAGACATGTTGTCCTTCATTTCCTGTAAAAACAGTGGTAATTTGCTCAGTAAAAGTTAACTGTCTTTTTAACAAATTCCCGTTTTTATGAAAAAATATTTTTTTTGGGGATGTTCCTTTTTTTGTGTTGAAAAACTTTTCTCTTGTTGTTGGGTAGGTAAAATGTTGGGAAATCGTAAATGTTAATGCACTGCCAGACAATGGGGTGTTGCCGAACATCAGACAACCCAGGACTGACACAGGGATTCCCTTCTCTTTATTTTAGGCTTAATTATAAGATTAAGAGTCATTGATGTTTTTTTCCCCCCAACGGCGATATTTTCTTCAATTTGGATCAAGCTTCATTTGGCGATTTTGCCGGGTTTATGGTTTTGCTTATGAAGGAAAAGTCAAGGATGCCTGGGAGGAATTGTGAGATGCAAATTGAACAAAATGCCCAAAATTTTTGATGTTGCAGCTACTTTCTTTGACTTCTGCAACGCCATGTGGTGTTTAAATTATTTCTAGGATATTGTGTTTTAAAATGAGGTTGATGTTCTGTTATAGCTAAAACATCATCTCAACTAGTTCTTTTGTGTGGTAAATGATCAGGGCATAACTCGGTTTTATATTTTTTTTGCAATATCAAAAAATATATTGCAGTTTTCAAATTCTACACTTTTTCTTAATCGGTTTTATTATCCGTGGCTATCAAAATGTTTATTCGACCCCCCTGAATAATAAAAATATTGTCTTCGTTTAACCTTAGATTAAACAAAAAGCAGGGAAATGTAAAAAAATCAAACCCTCATGGTTCAAAGCATAATTTAGGAATTTTGGTGCAACATCAAAAAATAATTTAGAAAGTTTTGCACTAGTGATTCTTGAATTTTTTTGTTGGGGTGATGGTTCTTTTAAATTGGTTCATTTTTTCGCTAATTCTAACTTGTTGGTTGGGGGTGGTTCTGCCTTGTTTTACGGGTTTAAAGGGAGTATGTCAAACTAGAATCAATCAAAAACAGTATGTTCCTGATTGCACTAAAGGGGGGGTGAACCTAGAGACATGAACTCTTCTTTTGTGGGAGGTGTGTGGTTACACCTTCTTTGTTGGTACTTGGACTTTTTTTGCCAAAATTTTAAACATACTTTTAAAAGGGCGTACTTTTAAATTATACTCATAAAAAAATTTAAAAATGTATGTGGCAGATACTCTTTAGTGTGCATGGGTTTTGATGTGTTCTTTCTTGTTGCTAATGAGCCAGCAAGCAGTGAAAAGGGGCCCTCGGGAAAGTTTTAAATATAAGAAAATTGGAAAATGAACTTCGAACAAAGAAGTTATTGGTGGATGTGTTTTGAACCGGTGGACCATTTATTTTTAGGATTAGTTTTGGTGAGTTAAATCAAATCTTCACTAAGTTCCCAATGTTACCTAGACATTCTTTGGTGAGAAAAATCTAATTTTCATTGTAAGAGTTTTACCCATTATCCCAATAATAACAAACCCATTATTTAACAAGTTTTTTTAAATTTAGGTAAAAGTGTAGTGAGAATTTTTCTTAAAAGGGAATATTTAGTTTGTGAATGGTTATATTTTTTGACTCAACCCGTGTCCCATGGAAATTTTGGGGTACAACTCTTGACCTTTTGCTTTGATTGATTGCAGGTGTAAATCTTGTAGACCCTTTGGAAAAGGGAGTTGATTTGTGAAGTCTAAGAATTCTTTTTCCCAATACTTTCTGTGTTTGGATTGTTATTTCAATTCATTACATAAAATTTAGGGAAAGCGGCTTTTTGGCTTAATCAGATCATTTTTTTGGACAAAATTTAACCCATAAGTTCTTGAATAAATTTTCTGATTCATTAGAGAAACAATGCTATAGCCACTTACCCGAAAACCCTTAAAAGACCCATTGGGCGTGTGATGCTTTATTTTTTTTTTCCTTTTAATTTGATCTAAGTTACGAAAAACCCTTTGTTAAGACATGTTTGGAGGAGGAGGATGAAATGCTGGATAAAAAGGGAGCAGGGGCCCAAGGGAGAGAGGGAGCTGGTAGGAGGGGAAAAAGGGGAGAGAGGCAAGTAAGAGGAGAGTTTGTTTGTGTAAACCTGAAATACTTGTGATTAGTATTAGAGGATATTGCTTTTGTAATCGTAAATAGTGTTTAGTTGTAGGTTGTGTAAAGGGTTTTTAAAAATTTTGGATAAAAGTTTTTGTGAATAGAATGGGGGGTATAATTAGGGAGTTAGTATTTTTTTACATGTTGAGTTTAGTTGAGAGGTAAAAGGATTGTACTCTATCTCTAGAGTTTTGACTCCTAGTTGGGAAAGTGCCATAGTGGTGTTTTTGCTTCTCAATTTTTCCCATTTTAGTTCAAATTGTTCTTAAATTTGATTTTAAATTTGTTTTTGAAATTTTGGTGCTAACTTTTGCGGCTGGGAAGAAAAAAATTTTTTTGTAGGAAAAAGCGTTGGACAAAACAGCCCCAAAAAGGAGACCCAAAAGAAGCCCCTGCAAGCCCAAGGTGATATGTTCGGGGGGAAAAAGCTTCCTTTTGGAAGAAGTGGGTTTGCGGATGAGTAAACCTGTGGAGGGGCGGGGGGGCATTTAAAGGAACCTTTTTGATAACCTAGTTCCCAAAGGAGAGACGGAAAAAAAAAAAAAAAGGAACAAACAGTTGGGGAAAAATTGCAAAAAAAAATAAAAAGAAAAAAGGCAGGAGAATGAAAAATGGCCAAAAAGGTGACGTTGGAGAAGAAAGAAGGGTTTGGGAAAACTTGACAGTGACCAGCAAATGGGGGGTTGCCGAAAAGCAGAAGGTGGTAGGGGTTTAATTTGGGAACCTGGTCCATGTCATTAGAGACCAAACCCTGCCCTAGTCAGACTCCTTGGTATTTTGTGGTTTTTTGCCACTTTACCAAGGGGGTCAAGTTTTGGGATGTGCCTATAGAGGTTTTCCATAAGCAAGGCCCAACTGGGAAAAAACCTTTAAGGCCGCTCTTTCAAAACCCAAAAAATGAGGGGTTTCTTTTTGGTTTGTGTTAAGATGAGTGCTAATAGTGAGCTCGTAACCAAAAAGGGTTAGGCTAGTGATGGGAAATGTTCCCCGTAGAGGGTTGTTTTCAAATGGAAACCCCCCCAGCTGTCTAAGATTTTGGGGGGTTTGGCACATTTTGTATTCTTGTTTGTTGAAGGGAGAAGGGGGCCTTGGTTGATTCCATTGAAGTGCATGTGGGGCCCCGCCCCTTTGGGGGCGAAGCTTTGGTGAGAGGCTATCAAGGGGGGGGCCTTGTGCCTCAAGTTGACATTGCCAATTCTACTATTCAAGCCAGTGGAAATGGTGCCACTTGCTTTCATAAAGACCATGTCAAAGCAAATGATTTTTGCTTGCCCTTTGTGCTCAGGGCCTGGGTGAGGTGTCTGTCCAGGAGCTTTGAGGCTGATTCTTTTTTTGACACGAGAAGTAAAAAATTTTTTTTAGCGTGGTTTCAAAAGCGGGGGTTTAGAAAATCACGTCCAGGGAAAGAAAAAAAGGAATTGACAAGGACTTAAAGTACTTGTGTGTAGTCTGTTTGTTTGGCACAAAGCTTGACAACAACTACATCTTGCGTGTTCAACCAATTCCCCAAGCTTGATACGATGGGTTTTGGTTCAGCAAATAGTACCCTTGCCTTGATGTTTGTTTGGTTTTTTCCCGGGGTTTTCCCCCTTTGATTTTGTTTTTTTTTTTAAAGCCTTTATTTAAGGTGGCTTCTTACCTTAATATAAACTTTTATTTTTGTCGGTATTTTTTATCCTTTTCTTAATTTCCTTTATTTAATGAAAAAATGAGGGAAAAAAAAAAAAAAGAAAATCTGAACTTACCCGAAAAAGAATGGCAATGCTGCTTTTTTGGGGGTCTCAGGAAAAAAAAAGGGTTTTCAACAGGATATAGATCCACCTACAATTAGATAATGGATTTTACTATGATCATTCTATCTGGTTAAGTACAGACTACTGCTTGGGACATTTGTGTTATTTTCAGGTCCATCAAAATACCGATTGTTCTTACCAAGCAGTTTTTTCTTCCCTATTGATGTGGGACGCGAGCAAGCAGATTTAAAAGGTTAAGTTTGGGTAATTTTGTAAGTTTTCTTTGAATGTTTTCCTTTTGGTCATAAAATCTTCATTTTGGTTCTTTTGTGGAACCATGGATAACATGTTACTTCTTTCCACCCTTCGAGCCTCAAGGCAAATAAATCAATTTTTCAACAGTGGTATGTAATTATGATAGATAAAATATAGTATATATTAAAATAATTTTTTGCGTAAACTAATTACCCAATCCTGTCTTTTTCAGTGATGGTCGCTAAAAACGGAGCCGGGGTCAGATGCTTAAGGATGTGCTTTCTAAGATTGCTCGTTTGCAAAAGTCAGAATTGCAAGTCCCCTCTTGGTCTTGAGTGTGGAATTGGTGTCTGACTGGTTTTTGCATTAGTTGACAAAAAATATTGGGACGTCTATCGTTCCCCGCCCGGCCCCAAACCACGGTTGTTTTGTTGGATCCTGACCCCGAACCATGAGGATTGGTTTAAAATGGCTAATCTGGGAAACGGAAGTCTGCAAAGGTTTTAAAAAGGGGGTGTTTCTTGTTTCTGTAACTGCAGTTTCTGATAGTGCCCAAATTTTTATTGTACACGGGGGACCAGACAAAAAGAACAGTGGGGAAAATGAATGGTAGGGGTTGGCTGTGTGTGGCGTGGAGCCGACCAAGCCTGGTTATCTCGTGAGAATGATTGGTTTGGATGCTTTTGCTTTGGTGGAAAAAAAAACTGAAGAATTTTTAAATGGTTGGTCGTTTATCCTAGAAATCCAAAGTGTTTCTAAACTAACCTTCATAGATGAAATCGAGTCTTGTGGTGTTTTTAAAAAAGATAATACGGTGCCTCGTGTTGCCTTAGGGGTGGGATTTGTTTAACCCCACTGAATGGAGAATCGTGAAATTTTGGATTGTAGCATTTCAATGTCAAAATTGTTTTATGCCAATAACACGGAAAAAAAGGGGTCGTGCTAAAAGCAACGGTTGGAAATGCACCCATTTTGCTAAATTATGCAAGCTTTTCTCGTGTATTCCTAGGTGTTCTCTTTTTGATTTTTTCGATTCTCAAAAGGCCCTCTTCTAGGAACGACTATTTTGGTTTGTGGATTACCATTTCGGGGTTTCTTGTTAACAATAATTCTTCAAGCGTAGTTATTCAGGCAACGATTTCCTTTAAAAAAGGGGCGAGAGTATTTTTAAATTTTGTTTTTAACCCTAGGTAACTATGTATTCCACAAATATTTTTAGAATTAAGTAGAAAATTTATCCTTTCACCTCCGCTGTGGAATTCAATGACAGAGTTTTCAGAGAAGAAGAAACCCTATATTGACGTATGGTAAAATGAAAAAATAACTGAAAAAGGGCCTAATACAAATATTTTTACCCTTAGTGCCCCTTTAAAACCCCACAACAACTAGCCATTTATATAGACGGCCTTTACTAATGAAAGAAACAGCTAGTTTACCTCGAGCATTACCCTCAGTACAAATTAAAGGCAACACATGCTATTATACCAAATTACAACCCTCTTCCCCCCCTTTAAGGTGGTGCCAAACGAAGGCCCAATTGGTAGAAAAGTTAGTTAAACCTATGAGTAGGAACATTTTAATAAAAAATACGCCCAAAAAGCCAAAAAGAAAGAATAAAGGAAAGTCGACAAGTGGACATCCATTTCAATGTGTTTTTGTGCTTGAAAACGGGTTGTCAATCTCAAGGGTAGAAATTTTTTCATAACGAAGAGCGTTTGCAATTTAACATCAAAATTAAAAATCTGTAGGTTTTGCTAATCCAAAACAACTTTTAGTGGTGAACTCACACTCTTATATCGCTTTAGTAATTGAAAAAATTGTAATTTTTTCTTGGTTTTCCAAGAAATAAGAAAGAACCAAAAAACATACAAAAACCAAACAATGATTTCGATCAACCCAAAGAAGCCCCCAATCCCCATACAAACAAGAAAGGAAAATAAGAAACGGAGGAATAAAAACTGCATTTTTGTAGTGTTGGGGGAGAGGACAAAACTAACTAAATGATGCTTGCATAAGTTAAAACAGTTTGTAAAGGGGAGGATAAAGCAAGTGATCCACCAAACTTCTGTAAGACAAAGGGTCATCAAATAAAGGAAAGTCAGTAAAGAAAGATTGAGTAGTTTGGGAAAGGCATAGCTAGTTGCAACCCCAACCATCCCTGTACTTGAAGGGGTAAAAAACATATTGTTTTGATTTAAAAAGGGACCTTGGCCCCTACGAGACAAATTTAAGCCTTACAAAAAAAAAAGTGCCCCTCCCAAGTCTTTGTTGTAATGCATAGTAAGCAGCACTTAAAACGTTTTAAAAAGCAAATTTTGTGCCTATTACAAAAAGGTAATCAATACATTTTAAATGACAATGAAATTCATGGTTGCCGTATAAAAAAAAAGAATAGTCTTCTTAGGTCGAGGAAAAGCGAGCTTCAAAAAAAATTTACAAATTTCAAAATTTCATTGGCTAGAGGCCCATTTAACCTATAAAAAGACTGCTTTAAATTGCAAACCCAATTGGGTTTAGCCCTTTGTTTTTCCTTAAAAGGGGGTTTTTATATAAATTTCTCTTAAGGAAACCAGCAAAAATGAATTGTTAAAAATCTAATTGAAACCCAAAAGGCCCTCCTTAACGTTGCAATGTAAGCAAAATCTTAACGGTCCCTTTAATTCGCAACTAAAAAAAAAGTATCAGACAATTATTCCCTTATTTTTTTTTTTTTTTTTTTTTTTTTTTTTTTTTTTTTTTTTTTTTTTTTTTTTGTTTTTCCCTTGGGGGAAATTTGTTTTTTTAAAGTATAAATTAAGTTTAAGGGTTTTGCCTTTTTATTCAAAACCCTCTTGGGTTTTGACCAAAAAAATAACTTAGGTTCTTTATAGTAATAAAGGGCCCGATTAAAATTTCGGAAGAAAATGGGAAAAGTATTTTTGTGGAAAGGAAATAGGAAAAAGGAAAGGGAAGGGAAAATTTGGGTTTTGAACGGAACAATATTGGTTCATGTCTTTTGCCACTGTGGGGTTTTGAAGGGCGAGAAAACCTGTAACAACATCAAGGAAGAGATTGACTCAAAAAGGGACTTAAGTGTATTTTCAACAAACGAGCATGATCAATGGACGAAGAAGAACTAGAGAATCAATAGATCGAATAGGGGCTAGAGACATCAACATCAAATTGAAGTGAGGCATGGGTAAAGAGGGAAGGAATGAAGGTTCAAAAGTGAAGAATGATAAATAAGGTATGAAGTTATCCGCCAAAGGGAAAACCTCTTCAAAAAAAAAAACATCTCTATTGAACAAAATTTTCTTGGTTCAAAAGCATAAAATAGATAAGCTTTTGACCAACTAAATTTCCCGAAAAATTAAAAGAAAAACCCCCTAGCATTTTTTTATCACTTAAATTTGGCTATTGTGCAAAAAAGAAAAAACACCTAAAATGCAAATGTCAAGACAAGGGGTTTTTCCATATAAATTTATTTTGGGATTCCAATTTAGAAAAGGCATTAGCATTTTTTAATCAAATAAGTTTATGTCAAGATGCATTCTCCCCTTGAAATCCTTAAGCAAAGGGCATGTTTTCAATGCTCTAGTTATGTCCATTTTTTTGGTGTTTCCTTTTAACTGAACATTTTGTTGTGGTGTATAATTTCTGGTGTTGGTGAGTAATTCCAAGTGTGTCAAAAAATTTTCTGACTTCAAGTGTAAGAATTTAGTGCCATTTTCGTTTAAGAATTAGGTGTGATAAAAAAAATGATTAGAAATAAACAAGAAATTTTTGAATAATGAACAAACTTGGAGTGGTAATTTATTAAACAAGTCCCAAATTCCCCTGAACAATCTAAAAATGGTGGAAAAAAAATTGCATAGAAAAAGGGAGTCCCAAAGGGCTCTAAAAAAACAATTGAGGCAAGTAAACAAAGAAGTTAAATTGAAGTATTTTATTGAAGGTAAGCGATGCTTTTGATTTCAAACGAAAATCACATAGCGCTGAGAAGTATTTAAACACATGAAAGGGACTAAGATTTGAGTTTTTTCAATAGAAAAATGACTCATTGGGCTATAGTAGACTAGAAAATGTTGTACACAAGTTTTTGGCTTCGCAAAAAATTTTAAAGCATTTGCTTTAGGAAAAAGAGACCATTTTTAAGGGTGAGCTTCAGCAAAAAATTACTAAATTTTAGTCCCCAAAATTGCAATTTGAAAGATTAAATTTTAACCAGTAAATGATTTTTAAGAATGGCTTTTGGATTTACAATTGGTTATTTTTAAACAAAATCGGTTTTAATAAAAGACATTTGGATAATATCAAATGTTGATAATAAAGAAAATTTCCAAATAAATTCATTGATTTGTATTGCCATCTGTTAATGGACTGTAATAGGTGTTGGTGATGTATAATGTTTAGGAAGGTTTTATGAGGAGTTATGTGATCTTTTGCTTACTTCAAAAATTACTAGCTCAAAGGTTATTCTTGTCATAAATTAACAATTGCTTTTTTTGTGCAATGAATCTGCTTGTTGATCTTGCCTTGGAAAATTTTTATTTTCTTTTCTTTTAAAGCCTTTATCATTTGTTTTTTTTTTTTTTTGTTTTATTAGTTGCTCTTTGCCCCTCCAAGCCTTCCTCCCGCAAATAAGCAAAACTAACAAAGAATCAGTAAAATTGTTTCTAAAGGTTTTCATAAGGCTAAGACAACTTGTTTTTATAACTTTTGCAAATGCAACTTGATTTTTTGTAATTATTTGCCCTTTTTACCATTCAAAATATCCATTTAATTGGAAGCAATTCTTTACTTGATGGCCCCTTTATTCTTACAAAACTTGCATATAGTTTACTACTTTGTATCCCCTTTTGTTTCCTTTTTTCAAAACTTGATTTTCTGGTCTTTTTAAAAGTAAATGCAGCCTATCACTCATTTTTTTCCCTGCAAATTATCATTTCTCTAACTTGTTGACAAGGTATAAAGCCCCGTTAACTATCAACGGGCTTTTTGGGAAAGAATTTAGTGTTTCACAAAATCAAAGGGTTCGTTTTAAGACCCTCAAAAAATTTAACGAGTTGCCTTAAGATTATAGATTGAATTCATCATCTAAAACACATTTACATGATTAATCCTTTCCACATCTATTGGGATAAAACCCTTTAATGCCTGTAATCTCTCAAAAACCTTTTTTTTAGTATAAAAAGTTATAGTTGATTGCCTTTCTTTAGATTTATAATTTCACATTTATTTGTAGATATAAAAAAACGTTGCCCTTTCTTTTATTAGAAATTTCATTCCATAATCATTGCAAAAGTAAATAAGATAATTCACGTAATTCCCCTTTTCAAAAGTTAAGCAATAGCAACGGACTATATAACATTTTAGTCCATCTAAACAGTCAGGTGATTTATCTTTAGGTTTTTGTATCGTTCCTTCAAAAAATCCTATTTTTATTTTTTTTACCCAAGCCCCAGCTTAAATGACAACTCAACAAGGAAGTTTAGCTATTGAAAAAATATTCCCTATTACCATCAAAAACCCATTGATGAAATGTGAAAAAGATCAGATTTCCATATTATCGCCTTAATAGGGGATTTACAATTAACCATTCTCTTGCCAAAATGTTTTCTAGATCAAATACGGATAGTAGTAAGTATCGTTCTAGGATAGCTCTAATAAATAGTTTTTTGGAGAATCGAAACCCTTTCACCTCTACTAAAAGAATTAACTATAGAGTTTACAACAAGAAGAAGAAAAAAATATTGGATTATGCATAAAAACGAAAATAACTAAATAAAAAAATATTTTATGCATTATATGTCAAAACCCAGTCCTCTAACTAACCACAAAAAACTAAAACCAATTTTTATACAGGAGCCCGGCTAATAAATAGATGATAGTTGGGTTGCCTTGAGATACCCCATTGTATAAAAATCAACTACATACGATATTGTATTAACACATTTGTTATTTTTTGTTTCCCTGGAACAATCCACAAACTTTTATATGAATGGCTAGGATTATGCAAATATATCGGTTTACTAGGTGTCCTGTGACTTAATAAATAAAGTCTAAAAACATTTTTTTAAAAAAGAAAGTGCATGAAAAGGGAGTTTATTTTTCAATTTTTAATATTAATAAGCGTTTTAGTATCATCAACATTTTTTTCAAATTTTTTCTTTTCCCCGGCTGTAAAACAAAACTTTCTCAGGGAAAAATTTTTGTAGTTATTTTTCTTAAATATGTCGGTCCGTAACTTTTTATAATTTAAAAAATTTGGACCCAACCAAATTCCAAAAAACCCCTCAGAAGAAGTTGTAGGCCCTGCTTTGGCGTATTTATTTTTGGGTTTTAAACAAATCGAAACGAATGGAATGATAGACTTAAATTTAAAATCGACTCCAAATGAAAAAAAAATTTAAATTTGAATTCAACTCGAAATTGATGGAGTTTTGGTTTTAAAAAAAAACTTTAACCCTTAAACTCGTTTTTAAAATCTAAGATGTTATTAAAATTTTGATTAAAAAAAAATAATATTTAAAACTTTGTTCAAGTAATTTAAAATTTTAAATTTTTATTCAAGTTCAATTTAAATTTTAAACTTATTAAAAAGAGTATCATAAAGCTTAAATGGAGCTATAATCAAGTAATTCGAAAAAAGTTTCCCAAATTTTAATCAAATTGAATTTGAGTAAATATTTAACCCAAATCGAAAGGTTCAAGAAGATGTCTTTTCACACCTATGTTTATCTATTCCATCCGATGTTTTGATTTGCAAGCGAGAATTTTGGCCTTTTAAAATTGCACACCCCTTATAAGTATTACCCGCCTGGTAAGGAAAACCCCAGCTTCCAATTTCTATACCCTTAATTGGCTGACCGTGTGAATATTTGCTTGATTTTGCCCCACGTGTGTCCAGCCTACAAACACCCCAACCCCTTCCCCTCTCCCCGGGAAAATTCTCGTTTTCTTATGTACTTGTTTGTCAGTCGGATGTTACGGTTGATTTTTTGTTTCTGATGACCTTTCGAAAAGCGAAACACTTTCTTACTCATTTAAAATTAATAAATAATAATATTAACAAATAGTTTTAATGATGAAAATGCGCATGGTGATGGGTGGGGGGTTTGGAAGTAGGACGAACGCGCAAAAAACATGCACAAGTGGTTTTGATCTCGGTTTTCGTGGCGGTTTATGTTTGTGCCTGTATCGGTCACTTGTTGGGGGGGCCCCTTGGGTTAAGGTCCATCACCGCCATCCCAATCGTAATTAACCCCGAACTAATACTCTTTTCTTTTCGGTTTTTTCTAAATTTTTTATTTTAAGTTTTTTGTTTGTTTAATTCAAATGCTTTTTTTAAAAAACATGCAGGCCTCTCGTTCATCCTTGCTGTTAGCAGTGAGTGATCGGCTTTCTTTTCAGTTCTTTTTTTGCAGGTCTTAGAAGCAGAAAATAGATGCGTGGTTTTTCAATTAACTTTTGATGATAATCGAAATGATATGTTAAATTTTGACGAGGGGTTCTTTGTAAATTTTCTCGGTTTGTTTTGGGGGAAGTGTATACTTATTGTATGGTCATTTTTCAGCCAACTCGTGTAACTAAATTTTTTTGATGATCTTATTTGTTTTTATCTAATTCTGCAGAATTCAATTTTTGATCTCCTTTTTAAAAGGAGCTTTGTAGGTTACAGAGCGGATTTCTTCGAATTTTTCTTCTCTAATAAAAAAATCTGGTGGAAATTTTGAGTTTAAAAATTGAAAACCCCTTGAAATTCTGAATAAATAAATATGATTCTCGAATTATCAATAAAATCTGCGAAATACAAAAAAAAAAATAAAATGGAAACCATAAATCCAACTCGGGTTTAAACTAAACCAACAAGTGATTTCATGTCTAATTCAAACTTTGGGTTTTCTGGCGTTTCCTAGGGTTTAAAATTTTTTGCTTCGTATTTTTTTTAAGCTAGCCTTTTAAAAGTGGAAATAATGGATGGGAATGTTTAGTTTCACAAAGCTAAAAGTGTATTTGTTGTAATGTTCCGTTATACATTCTCTTACGTGCAGGGATGTCTAAGTGGGTTTAATCTTTTTTATAAGAAGGGAAAAAAATTCCACATCCTAGATTTGTGGGAGTTTTTTCTTCATATATTCCTTCCCCCCAATAATTCAATGCCGGTAAAAAGCAGGCTTATAGGAATTTGTGTTTAAATTTCCCAAAAAAATTTCAAATAAAAAAAAAAAAAAAAACAGGCTGACCTATGTTTTTTTACAGATTCCAATTAAGAAGAAAGAGTTCTTTCGAAATTTCTAACGATCCTCTTTTTGGGGTTTGGGTGTCTTCATCTCGACTTCCATATCAAGGGGATCCCGCTTTTTCTTTTTTTTTTCTTTAGCTGTCTTTTTTTGTAAAATGATGTTTTCCTGATGGTTAGGCGTTGGGGGCTCTTCCTCAAGTTGAAATTTGACGGTTTATCAGCACGGGATACCTAGGTGAGAAATTTGATTAATTCAAGATACCATTTTTCGGGTTCATCTTATTTTCGAAAAGGTTGTTTGGGAAATTTGCCATAGGAACAATTTTTTCCCCAACTGATACGGTGGCACCTCCGGGAAATTTCTTACATTTTTTCGTTTCTGCTGTCTCTCTTCACTTTTTTGCATTTGGAGTGTGTCTAAAAAAATATGTCAATGTATAGGTTCTCCCGGATGAGCCCTTTGTTGTTAGCCCCGTATTTGGGGAAGGGGTGGTGAACGATGCGACGTAGTTGTGCTTTCAATTTCATTTTCCCTAAATCGATGTTACCGTTTCGGCAGCCAAATGGCCTTCGTATTTTTTGGGGGCTTCTGTTACCTATTCTCAACTGCCAGCTTTAGGGTTGCTGTAAGTTATATGCTGGAATGAGAAACAGGTTCCCCCAGCTTTTGATCAATGTAGGCTTTCACTGCCGATTAAACCTGCCTCCCCAGCCCAAATTTTTGCTCTTTTGTTTCAACTTTCGAAAAAATCCCTTTAACTTGTGGGGTAGTTTGTCCGGTCTCATCTGGTAACATTTGATTTTCTAAAGCTTGAATTCGTTGATAGGGGGTTGGCATTATTTCATTTTTAGGTGACGTCGGTGGTTTTAAGGTCTCAGTCTTATTTTTTTGTTTTTCGTATTTTTAAGTTTTTTCCAGTGGAAATGCATGTCCTGTAGACACTTTGTCATTTGCTTGATCTTCCCTTTCTTGGAATTAATGCAAAATGAGTTCATTGGTTGGTGAAATTGTAATGCCCCAGTTTTTCTAGTTATCAGTCAAAAAAAGCACCAATAAATGATGATGCCTGCATATGAAGTCCCCCAGGTTGTAGTATGTCAAAACTTTTTCCTAAAAGCCGATATTGGGACGGATGCAGGTTGGACTTCTGACATCTTTTTCGTCAAAACCTTTATTTGGAAAAAGGGGAGTCCTTGTATTAAAAAAAAGTATGGACACACTCCCTAGACCTCATAGGGAGAATAGGCTTGTCTATGTATGTCTATCTAAGAAAATCCCAAAGGGACATTTAGCCATTGCAAACAAAAATAATGCACTCGCTTATGTCTCATTATCGGGTATTCTCTTTTAGGGATTCAAGCATTTTCCCCCGGGAAATTGAGTGATGGTATTAAGGCCCCTTTTTTCCTTAATTGTGGGTAAAGTTTTCACGCAACCCTGGAGTTTTTATTTTTTTTTTCCCTTTCTACGATTAGAAAAATTCTCTGCTACCTGAGTAATATCCGTGGGAGTCTGGAAAATAAGTGGGTCCCCACCCTTTTTTCTGTGGAATTACATGTCAATTAGCGTGGCATAAAGTGGTGAGGTTCAAGGGAATTCACAGGGATATGACTTCGGTGTTTGGGCACTATCCGCTTTTGATTGTTTGAGAGCAGATCCTAAACTTACTGTTCTTGCCCTTTAAATTTTGGGGGAGTTTTAATGATTTTTCCCTTGCAAAAATTTTTAAAATTTGGAGGGCAAGTTTTGGGGAATGGGAGAAAAAAGGGGTAAAAAAACTGCTTGGCCCAAATTTTATTGGATTAAAACCCTGGGAGGGTTATCGTTTTGGGAAGTTTAGAGGGTTAAGGTGTGTTTTTTAATTTAAAAAAGGAGGCCTTTTTAATTTTTTAAACCTTTGGTTTATTTTTTTTTATTTTTTTTTTCCTAATTTTAAAAAAAAATTTAAAAAAAAATTTTTTGAAATTTTTTTAGGTTTCCCAATTTTTTTTTTTTCCCCTTTTTTGGGGTTTAAATTTTTTTTTAGTTTTGTATTTTTTTTTTACATTTTCTTTAAAAAATTTTAATATTTGCCGTTTTTTTTTTTTATTCAGTTTTTTTTTTTAAAAAAATTTTTAAGCCCCGTTTTTTTTCCTTTTTTTTTTTTTTTCCCAAAAAATTTTTCCCCCCCCCCCCCAAAAAAAAAATTTTTTTAAAAAAAAATTTAAAAAAAAAATTAAAAATTTAAAAAAAAAAAAAAAAAAAAATTTAACCCCGGGAACTTTAAAAACTTTGGTTTATTTGCCCTTTGGAGGGCAGAAAAACTCTAAAATCCTTGAAAATTTTGACGTATTGAAATATGTCTATCTATTGGACTTGAAGACAACCCGCTTTTAAGTCCTTCAGGTCGCTTTGCTAACGTCATTTTTTTTTTTTTTTAATTTTTTTATTTTTTTTTGTGTGTGTGTGTATTCAAGGGTCATTAGGATGCTCCCCCTTTAGCATCCTGCTCACCATATCAAAATCCCTTTTTCCAGCGTCTTGGCTTTTTTTCCTTTAATTTTCCTGTTTTGAGTTTTGGGGTTTTTGGGTATTACAGTCCCTTTTCTTCTTAATTTTTGCCGGACGTGCTGTTTTTGTTTTTTATCAGCAATTTTCCCAAAACTGAACGCGCACGAGGGGGCTCCTCGTCACTTTCCCATAGGTTTTTTTTTTTCCATCGGCTTGTCAAGTTGAAGCGTTTTGCAGAGCAGGATGTAGTTTTTTTTAATTACTTTCCAGGGTAAATTTGGGGGCGGTTTGATGAGGGGCGCGGTTTCAATTTGCTTTGGCTTTTGGGGGGTGCTTTTTGTTTCCTTTTATTTTTGTTTGCAACTCCTGTATAGATTGGGTTTGACTTTGGGGCATACTGTGATTTTGATCAATACCCTCGTTTTTTTTTGGGGGCTGCAAAGTTTCCCTATTCCGGGGTGGGTTTGGTCCCCCAACGCACCCTGATCACCCGCACAAAATTAGTTGTCCTCTTTACCACCTGGTTT
>JAMXBC010000412.1:0-22978 GCA_024138005.1 Lumnitzera racemosa | reverse complement strand
GTTTTTACTCTTTAAAAAGGGCACAAATTAAAGGCTAGGTTATGGGTAGCTCTAATTCTGTCGCATAATACATCAAATCAATCAAGTTACAAGGGGTCGGGAACTGCGGCGAAACAAGTTCCCGTCCTTTTCCCGGGGGGGACGGTTGAGATATCAGAAAAAAAAAAAAAAAAAAAAAAAAAAAAAAAATACTATTGGGTTTAGAGTCAATTTTAAAAGATCAGATATAAAGTTTTCTCATCCCCCAATCATATAATATATATTTGATTGAATGTAATTTCGTATAATGTTGTAAAAAAGTTTTTATTCTTTCTTTTTTTAAAAAAAAAAAAAAAAATTAAAATCTTAAAAAGATCTAAAATACCGTTAACGTAAAAATAAAAAAAAAGAAAATTCACAACTTTAAAAGGTCAAAAAAATATCAAGCTGTGTTTATTGACTCAAATAGGCAGTTAATAAAAATAAAGCCTTTCCCTTTTATTAATAAAACATATATTTTTAATTAAAAGAAAGGGAAAATTTTTGATTATGATAAGATGGTTTTAAAAACCCGCACATGTCCAAAGGAAAATCAACCGCTGGATTCGATTCCTTTGGATGATCTTTGAAGATTTAAACTAAACTCTGTGGTCACAATCTTACGTGAAAAGTTGAAAACAGTATATTTACTAACCTAAAAACGATGCAAGAGAAAATTTAATTTTAAAGAAGACTATCCCCCGTGAAAAGCTTCCTGAAGATTTCTTCATGTGCAAAATGAAGAACCGGGAGGAAAAAATTCTTTTGAGGGCAATGGTGGGGTTTAAGGGTAATAGCAGACGACTCGCTTCTTGGTTGTCAGGCCGCCACGATGAGAAAAGGGATAATGCAGTAAAAAAAACTGTCTTAAGATAATACCCCTCATCTACCGGCTAAAAAACACATTTTTCCCCCCCCTGCCCCCCTTGCTGAGATTTTCTGGTCTTTTGGGTTCGTCAAATAAGTGAAAACAAAAGAATGTGGGAAAAAAAGTCTGAGATGGTAATGTATATTCAGACATATTAAAAAGTCGACTTCCCCATTTTGGGCCCAACAAAAAAATAAATAAAGAATGACTTTGTGAATTTTATGTAATGCTAGCTGGAAAGAGCACCAGGATTAAGCAAGAATATGTTTATGCATAATTGGAAAAAGTGATAATCTTTTTTAGGTATCCACAAGGTCAAGGGGGAAACCCGCCCGCAAAAAGGCACACAGAAAGAGATTCCAATCACGGGGAGGGGTTTTTTCATTGTCCCACCACCATTTGGGGAGTATTATAATTTCGTTCATGTGTGGACTTTTTTGCCCCCTTGGGCAAAGGGGAAAAAATGAAGGTGTAGCGGGGGAATTTCCCTATTTCTATGCAAAAGAATTACGGTTTCATTTTTGCTTCATCCTCGAATTCTGTGGCAATTATAAAAAAAAAAAAATGTTTTTAAAAAAAATGCTAATAAATTTAAAAATTTTTAAGACCGCAATCGTTCTTATTTTCATACTCACACGCAAACTTTTTTCATAATTTTATTAATTCCATTTTTATATCAAGTGATGAATAATACTATACAAAAGGAAAACCATCAAAACGTTGAAATCCACAGAAATTTTGCTTTTTCTAAGTTTAGAAAACCCAAATCCATTTTTTCCCCTTTTAACCAAAAGCAAACAGAAGAATTTCATTACCTAGTGTCTTGGGGAATAAAAAACGAGAGTCTCCACTACATTCCCTTTTGAGTTTAAAGTTACCAATAAACCCACTGCTTGGTTTTTATTAATATATGAAAAAAGGATGAAGAGAAGCAACCAGACCAAGACAAAAAAAGATTGTCCTTAAAGGCCGAAAATAGCCGAGGCACCCCGCCTCGACGACCACTTTTCCCCACCCACTAGTTTTTGCTAATCCAACCCCCAAAAGCAACGCTTTCTCCTCTAAAGCCTTCGGGTCAAAGAGCAAAACAGGGAGGGGAAATCGCCCCCCCATCAACAGACCTCTATGATTCTAGAACTGCGCAATACCCCCGATTAAATCAAACTTTTCTTTATTAATCCAAAGTCGGAGGGTCCTTTTTTCTTCGGTTGGGAGCTACAAAAACGCAGTTGGGGACTCATTTAAAATCATTGAAATAAACTGTTAGCGATAGGACTTTCATTAACTTAAAAATTTCTTAAAATGCTGCCCCAAATCGCCAACAATTATTGAAAAACTTTTCCCTTTCGTTTCAGATCCTAATGCCATTCCCCCCCCAAATCGTCCACCTTTGGAAAAAGTTAGAATGTTTGTTTTCCATCGTTATTCCAAAAACACCCAAAAACCCACACCTTCCCCAATCACACAGAAAATTTGCCATGCTCTATGTTTCCATTCCCCCCACCAAGAGCAATTGGGCCTATAAATTTTGAGAAATTTGCATTGTTTTTACACAGAAAACGCCCCCCCAAAATGTTTAACTTTGGGCTGGTGCCCAAGTTCCAGTGTACCCCTTTGGCATGGTTGTTTTCTTAGGCGAAGCTCGGGAAATTTACCCACTATATGAATAAAATGGTAGGCCGATCTAACTTACAAGCTTCACTTCTTTCCAAAGGCCAAACAATTTGTTTTTCAGTAGGAACACAGGTAGTTCTTATGTTCTCAAATTTTCACAAAAAAATCTTTTATTGGTTTAAAGCCCACATGCATATCTCTATCTATAAACTCACAAAACCGGGGATCTTATCTAATTTCCCTACTTCAACATCCTTAGCCCTAGCCAGCCTCCCATTCGTAACCCGGGGGACCCATTACCCTTCCACGCTTTTTAATTTCCCCATTTGCCCCTAAAATAGCCCTTTTTTTTAAAACTTTCTAACCTTCAAGTAAGCTAAAATTTGCAAGAGGTTTTACCTCCCTTTTAGCGATAGAAAATCAAAATTGGGAAAAAATGTAGCCCCTTTCAAAACTCTCACCATAAAATTTTGCAATTTCGAACCTCCAAGCAGTTTTGTTAGAAAGCTATTTAAAATCTGCAAGTCTCAAAAACCCATTCCCTTTGACCCTTAGAAAGAGTTAATTATCCACAACCAATGCACCCCCCTTTCATAAATTGCTTACCCCAAAAACTTGACCATGACAGAATTAACTTTTTAACACCATTTAAGATGAAATTTGATAAAACCTTTAAAAGAAAGTTGGAACCATTTTTGCAATGATTTTTAAAAATATTTCCCTATTACTTGATTGAAATTGTTGTTTCCCAATTTTTAATTTTCGAAGCTTCTTTTTTTACAAAGCTTAGAGTTAGAGCCCATATTGGTTTTTCCCCAAAAAATTATTAGGGATTCTAAGTATTTCCCTGGCTTTTGAGTCGCATTCATTTGCAGGGCCACCAATTTATCTTCCCAACCCTTTTTGGGATTTGAGCTAAAAAAAATAAAAGATTTTTCATTATTACTCTGGCTAGAAGCTTCACAATTTTTTCTATTTTGCATTTGAAAAACTTTTCCCCTTTAACCAATTGCTTCTAAAAAAAACAAAGAATTTAGAAAAAAATACAAGTGAAAGGGGTTTGGGCATTAAAACTCTTCAAGAGATCCCGTTATTACTCCAGAATCTACTAACCTTGATGTCCCTGAAAAAGAATTACTACAAGTTTTAAACAAGAGGCCCATAAAAGATTCCCTGTGATCTTCTAAATCCTCTTGTAGAAAATTTTTGGGGCCTACAATTTTTCCATTTTTTAAAACATTATATTAAAAATGTTTTCACATGTTCCAAAATCTTCAAACCATTTTATCAACCCCAACATACAAAAAACTATTTTAAGAAACTCCTACATTCGACCAAAAGCTTTATTCATTTCCACTTTTGCCTTCCCTCTTTTTCTTTTCTTTTTTTTTTTGTTTTTAAAAAGAGAAAACCCAGTGCTATCTTTAAAGGATCTTGAATTAAGCGTCTTGAAATAAAAACATTTTGGGTTTTTAAATAAAAAACTCTTTTGGGAAAAGGTTTTTAAGCTATTGACCAAAAATTTTTGGAGATAATCTTATACAAAAATTATACAATTTTGATCTAAAATGTTATACAAATTGTGTTTTAAGAATTTTGGTATTAGGACAATTTCTACAATTATTTGGGAGGGGTAAAATTGGCCTTTTTTAAGATGTTTTGCTTTGCTATAGTAATACTCTTCTAATATGACTCCAAAAAGAGATAGAAAATGTAAGAAAGCCATCAAGTTCCAAAGCCTTTAGGGCCCCAATTTAAAAAACACACTTTTTTAAATTCCAATCCATAACTTCATTGCTATTTAAAATTTTCTTTTTCTTCGCCCCTCCAAAGAATCCATTGAAGCCCTCTTCCAATCACACCTTACTCCTTGAAACAAACTGTGAAAGTATTCAACAAATTTATTCATTATCCCTACTTTTTTCATACTACTCCCCATTTCTCCCTAAAATTTTTTGTATTTTTCTTTGTCTCCTATAAGTGTAGACAACAGAAAAAATTGTTTTTTGTTTCCCCTATATGATTAATTGATCAAAAATTTTAGTGCTAGTATTTCCTCCTTTCCCATGTCCATTTAAATTTTCCCCAAAACTAAGCCCCCTTTCCTCAAAAAAAGCAAAGTCTAAACCTGCAATAGAAATTTGTAGCTTAAAAATTTGTTTTTATTTTTTGGGAAAGCTTCCTATCTATTTAAAAGAGCACTTCATGCGCTTTAGAAAAAAAAAACTCCTCAAATCAGTGGGACAACCCTTTAGTTGTAAATTTTGGGCACAATTACTTCCTAACATTGCTTACTTACCTCCACATTTTTAAAAATTTGAAGTGCTTTTTCCTCACCAATTTTTATAATTTGCCTTCTTTGTGTTGAGTATTAATTTTTGCTGATCTAATTGTTAGCCCGAATTAAGAAATTATAAAAATCTGCTGTGAAAAACAAATTTTTAAAAATAAAAATTGACCTCATAGCTGTTTTTTAAAATACGTCAACAAGACTAACGATTTAAACCAGTTTAAAGCATCTAATTGACACTTATAAATTATTAAACCTTGGTATAGCTTTTCAAAAATCCTACTTGGGGACAAACTTTTTGTCAATAATATAACAATGCTTATATAAATATTTTACATATAGAGTTAAAATTTACCTGGGTTTTAAACAAAACCACATGTTTTAAAGTCTTTTTACATAAGATAAAAAAAACTAGAAAGGGTTATGGGGAATTTCTTTTTAGTTCTCAAAAACTAAAAAAAAAGAAAAAACCCCCAAATTTCAAAAAATTTTTTCCTTTTTCTTTTTTCCAACCAATTTGCAAAACCCTGGAAGTAGTGATATTACATATTTTTTATTTTCACTCGCACCTGTAAAAAACTTTTTAAGATGTGACCAAACTAGCTCAGAAACGATATGGAGTCATAAAAGTACTTCAATCAAAAAAAAAATTATAAATTTAATAAATTTTAAATTTAATTAAATCAATTGTTGAAAATTGCATAATGTTATCGATCCATTTGGTAAGAGAAACTGTTTTGTTGTAATTTGGTTGAGGAGTTTACCATGACCAATATTAAACCAACTCAAGTTTATGCAAAGAGAACCTCTTTTCCCGAAAACACCTTCAAACCATGACCTATTGCTCCCTCCCCCCTTTGTTATTATTCGTTTAAGGTGGGAAAGGACTATTTCAACTATCTTCTTTAAAAAAAAATTTGATTTTTGCTTTGACACTCAAATCTTTTCGTAATGATTGCTATGCAGTTCGTTATATTAGCGGTTGGATCGTTTAGTTCCATTTAAAGGTGACCAGAAAAGTTCACATATTTTACCCCATTAAAAAATCAAGTAGAGTAGCATGCCGATGAGTTCGTTTATCAAAAAAGGGAATTCAAAAAGATAGTTGGTTTAGACAACTAATTTCAATACAAGCAAAATACTTTTAAACTCCTAATTTTGGTAAAAACATTCAATAAGTAGTAAAGTACGATTTAATTACCTTATTGTATATTCTATTCATCGGAATCCTATTGTATACAAAACCCGAATTTAAAATTTTTTAAGATTAAAAAAAGTTGGATTTTATCTTTTTTTATATCATTATAAGTTATATATTAAATATATATGTTTAAAGATATTATTTTTCCCTATGTGAGGAATATAGTTTTTTTAAATTTATTTATTCATAATTCTATTATAAAAAGTTGTATTAAGTTAATAAGCCTAATAACATATTATATATAGTTATTTTTTACTTAAAATTATATTGTTTTAAAATATGAAATATTTTTTAACAGCCCATTATGTTTTCAATTTTATAGAATTATGTAGTAGTAAATTTCTTAAAAATTAAAAAACTGTTTATATTCTTAGTTTCTTCAATTTAATAAAATTTAAATTATTGAATTCATACAAATTGGCATACATACTATGGGTTTTTTATATCAAGTATGACTTTTAAAGGGATTTTTTTATTTTAATTATACCTATATACCCCTATAAAAAACCTTTCTATCATTTTTATATCATAAAAATAGCTTTTTTTATAATTTAAGTATGTTTAGTAATATATGTATATCAAACCCAAATGTGTATTTTCGTAGACCGAGTTATGTAATTAGTGCAAATTTAGAGGGAAATTTTCTAATAGGTTTGATCAATAGGATTTGTTAGGTTCCATTCAAATATTTCTTAAAAATCTGTATTTTATTATAAATACATCCTTGATTAGTAAATTAAAGTTATTTTATCAAAATTTCAAAATAAAAGCTCAGGTTAAAATTATTTAGGGGAAAATTTCTTGACTCCTAAAATTGGGTAATTTAGCAAGTGATTTATGTGATTGGTTTTCTCGCTATTATAAATATTAAGTTTTCACCCTTTAAAATTTGCTTTTAAATTAAAAACAAGTATTATCATTTTATAAAAAAATTTTTTTCTAAACAATCCTAGCTTTACTAAAATTTTCTAAGTCAAGGGGACATAAATTTATCAATTTAAATTTTGCAAAAATCAATTTATCTTAAAAAATTTACCCTTTTTTTAACTTTTTTTTGGGTAGAAAATTAAAAAAATACAAAACTTACTTGAATTAAAAATCAAGTATGTAGCTTTGACTAGGTTAACATGTTTCTATAGAAAAATGTTTACTTCAAAAAAAATATTTTTTAATTATTTATTTTGGATTTAAAAAAAATTTGGAAGAACAATAACTTTGTTAAGTAAGTATATAAAGTATTCATAATTTTTAAAAAGATAAATTAAAGCATAAAAAGACTTTAAAAAAATAATTAGACATAAATTTTTTTCATAATTTTTTGGATTTATTTGAATTTTTTTTGAAATTGCGGGAGAAAAAAAGGAAAGTTTGAACCTATGTTCATTAGATCTCTAGCCACTATCGATTGGTAGGGTATGTCAGTGGATGAAGCGCGGGGGGGTTTAGTGGTGGTTAGCGATTAAACGTAGATCCCCAAGGGGTTAGAAAAAATGAGGTAGAGTATGTTTCCCTTATTTTTCCCTTTTTTTTTTTCAACAATTTTTTCTAAATTTTTTTCCTTTAAAATGATCTGGTTAGAAATTTTTAAACAAAGTCCGGGTCATTTATACTTTTTTGAGCGTTATATTTTTTTTCCTTTTCCCTCTTTTTTTTTTTCTTTTTTTTCCCCCCCCCCCCATTTTTCTAAGAAGAGGGTCTTTTTTTTTTAAAAAAGGTACTTTTGTTTCATCCTCTTTTCCTTCCTAATGTCCCCACGATCTTTTTCCCAGCAATTTCCCCAATCTTTTGGATAGGTTTTGACAATTTTTTGGTAAATTTTTAATATTTTAGTATTTATATATTTGGTAATTTAAATAACAGGTTATATTTTTTATATTATTATATTGTACACGAAATGAGTAATTACATGTAATTATCATTTTTTAAATATATTTTTTACTTTTAAGTTTTTATTTTTATGAGTTATCATTATTATATATAATTATATAATTCAATTTTTTTTTCGAGTAAAAATTTTATATAGTTCAGAATTTTTCTAAAAATAAAATTTTTCATATAGTATTTTGTATTTATTTTATTTTTTTTTAATTTAAAAAATTTATCCTAAGTCCAATATATTTTGAGTTGGTTTTAAAGATTTCAATTTTTTTGATGTATTTTATAAATTACAATTTTAAAAATTTTTAAATTTAAAAATTAGATTTTGAGTCATTATTTTCACCCCCCCTTCACTAAATCACTCAATTAACTTTTTAATTTATTTGTTATAGTTTGGGTTTCAATCAATTAATTTTTTTCTAAAAATCTAAATTTGGGTAAAAATTGGCTTAATGCGATTTTAAAGGTCACAATACCCCTTTTCTATGCAATGAGTAACTTGAGTTTTTAGAAAATACACTAGCCAATGAAAAGGAAATCAAAGCTCTATTATTTTTTCCCTAAATTCTTATTTATCTCTACCATTAGTTAATTCCAAAAGGGCCCCATATCTTGAACCATGCTTAAAAAATTTCTTTAATTTTTTTTTTTTCATCTTGACCCCCCAACCTAATTTACTCATCATAAAAATTTTCATAAAAATCCCATACATAGTGGGTTTTTCCCAAATGATCAAAAAGTTTTCTATATCCCCCATTTTAAAAAACTATAAAAAAATCGTAGCTGAATAAACCGGTAATCCCCAATTTATCTTCCCACCACAAATACCTAAAAATCTATGAAATGATTTCCACCCTTAAAAACATTCATGGAACGAATAGAGAAAAAAACAAACCAATCTCAAAATGGTTTCTTAACTTATAAAAAAATTGGATTATGAACCCAAACCCTATTTTGTTTCCCAATATTAGTAATTGTGATTATACAATTCAAAAAAATCAATCTTGTCCCCCCCAAAGAGCAAAGCCTTGCTTTTCCTCTTAAGAAAACAAAATTTGTCTCCAACTTTCCCTTGATTATTTTTTCTTCTTTCAATTTTTTGTTTTTTACTTTTTTTTCAGGGAAAAAAGACCATGTTGATCCTATTTATTTATTAAACCCGTAAAATATTGAATTGTCAAAGGGGAAACCCCATTTTTTGGGGAAAAATTCCAACTTAGTTAATCAAGCTCCTTTGGTGGCTATAGTGGGCCCAACCATCAAAACCCAAAGATAAACCCCTCTTTGGAATATCAAACAATCCCATTTGGGTAAGAATACTATTACTTTGTTTGGAAAGTAATTTTTACAATCAATGTTTTTTTTCCTCAACTTAAGGAGAAAAAAGGGTTAAATATTTTTTTCCTATCACCTTTCCCCCCCCCCAACTTAAAACCTCTTCTCACATCACAAATTTTCCTTTTCCCCCTTCCTCTTCAATTTTAAATCCAAAAACCCAAAAAAAGGTTCATAGGATTCTTGTTCGGAGATTTTTGTAAATGCTCCTCACCTTTACCACTTGATTCAAAAATAAGCCACTAAAACCTCCTTAGTGTTTGTAAAGGGAACTTTACTTAGTTTATCTCAACAAATGGTGCAAGTTTGAAAAGAGATAAAAGGCGGGTACATTCAAATGTGGATGACTTTCTTGTTGCAAAAAAATTTTTTTGTGAGAAGGCTTTTGGGATTGTCAAAGGTAAGGTGAATTTTGTGTGTTGGGAAAAAATTTTTTGGGCCCCGAACAGATTTTTTTGGGGGT
Organism: Lumnitzera racemosa; assembly: GCA_024138005.1. Lineage (NCBI taxonomy): Eukaryota > Viridiplantae > Streptophyta > Magnoliopsida > Myrtales > Combretaceae > Lumnitzera > Lumnitzera racemosa. The sequence goes on along the minus strand of JAMXBC010000412.1, from coordinate 13,311 downwards.
TTGTGTGGTTCGTAGGGTAAAGGGGGAGATAATATAGAAAAATTTTTGGGTAGGTCTCATCAGTGGGGTGGGGGTGTCGGGTTTAAAATTTCTCTTTTTCCAGCAACTTTTTACACTCTCACGCAGCTTTTCTTTTTCCTCTACACCAGCTTCTTGTCCCCCAATTTGTTCCCACAAGAGCTCAAAATCCTTGTTTTATGGGACCAAACTGTTCCTTCCTTCCCCTGGGAATGTGCACCTTTTCCCAAACAGGCCTAGCCCCCAATGCAAAAAAAAAATTTAAAAAGTCTGTACTTTACTTACGCTTTTTTTTCTTTTGATTAAGTTTCGGACCCTTAAAAAAGCCTTTAAAGGTTAGTAACTTGATTTCACATTAACTCTTAAAAAAACTTCCCCCCAAGCCCCAATGAGATTTTTGGTTTCAATTTTCAAAACTTCAGAAATAAAATTTTCCCATTTTTTCGTTTTTTTAAACGTTTTGTCTGTTTTAACCCCATGCAACTGTTCTAAAAAAGCAACATGATCTAGTCCCTCTAAATTTGCATAGAAGGTTTCCCATTCCCCAACCCCAGCACAAACCCCATACTAACCAGCCACCAAGATCGAGGGATTTTAAAAACATCATCAAAACCAAACAAATATTTAGGGCAGCAACAGCAGTAATTGTAAATCAACCAAATTCCATCAATGCTTTTCGATTACAAAATCACTCCTGATCTATTCAAAGATTTGTCAACAAAATGCGCCCCGCAAAAAAAAACTGTGACTCAGCAATAACACCCTTTACCACCCCCCAATTCCAGCTCCCCCACTGGCGTTTCCAATAATCCGACTGGAGTCTTTGCAGGTAATTTCACGGAATCTTCATGCCTAAGAGTGATCCCCAAAACTCGATTAATCTCAGAGACATATGACAATATAATCTAAATGCAGGTTCAAGACTAGAGATTTCTACAAAAAGGAGGAAACAAAAAGAACACAGGGATATCTCCCCATAGGCTATGAAAGAGAGAAGAAAACCAAAGAAGTAAAAAAAAAATAGGATGAAAAAAACGAAAAAAAGAAACAACAGGAAGATAGACGTCATAGATGCAAAAAAGGAAAAAAGAGCCTGACTGTCCCTATATTCACTAGATTAAACTCGGGACAAATAGTATAGAAAAATGGGGAATGTATAAATCAGTAAAGAGACTAGAAAATTTGTACAGAAAAAAAGGGAGAAATTAAAAGAAAATGGATGAGGTTAATAGTATTGATGATGTGGTGATGAATAACTCTAAAAAAATCTGTAACAATTTTCCAAACCTTTCAATTTTTGAGGGTTTTTCCTCACTAGAAAACTAGAGAAAAAGACAACCTTTCCCGGGTTTGGTTCAAAAATTTCGGGCAGTCTTAATCAAGGGTGCAAGAGAAAATACTTAAAATAACCCTGATATTAAAAATTTCACATAAAAATGACGGTTTTTCACCACAAAAAAAAACGCACGCAACAACAATATATACATTTAGTAAAGGTCCGTTAATATTTAAAAAGGGTACTCCAAAATTTGGAAAAGATAATTTTTCCCAATTTTTGTAGAAAATTTACAAAATGAAAAAATCAAGGCATGCAAAAATAAAATTTTTTTTATTTAAAATTCTAAAAATGCCCCAAAAAAGATTTTTTGTATAATGGTTCATTAGTAGCTAAAACATACTTAGTAACAAAAATTTGAAAAAAAACTACGAGTAAGGGTACAATTCCCTTTTATTGCAAATAATATTTGATAATGGTACGAGAATATTAAAAATAGACAGATAATATACAACTATATTAAATATTTTGATATACAAAGTCATTTATATACTTTCTACTGTTTTAATAATTTTAACTTAATTCATATTAATTATTATTACTTTTTAAAGGGGAAAAAACGGCCCCCCCCAATTAAACATCAGTCTCTGTGCATTGTCAGTAGTTAAACAAAACTATTTTTGATGTCTAAGATTTTGGCAAAAGGAAAAAAATATCGAAAAGGGGAAATAATGGATGGTTTGGACAAGAGAAATAAAAAGCCCCATTAAAACCAACATACAAATGTAAAAGAAGAAATGGCAGTCAGTTAAAAACCAAGGAAAAGGGGAAAAAATACGGTATGTGGGCTGCCATCCAAATTTTTTTGGGTCTTTTTGTTGTTCAATTTTTTTGCCAAGGGCCCTCAGTGCCCGAAAGGATGCAAAAAAAGATCCTTGACATTAAAATTTACTTAATATGCCCAGGTTAACGGAGTGAAAGTGTATTCACAGTTTTTCCCTTTTAAACAGCTCTTGGCCTCAGTAATAGATTACCTCTGGCGATTGATAGTAAATTTTTCTTAACTATGCTTTGCCCTTTTTTTAAGTTCCTACAGTTCTTTATGTAGCTTATTGTGCATCCCCGCTTTAAAGGGCTCTTAGGAGAACCTTCAATCTCATAAATTTGAGTACCACAACAATTCTTCAGAATAATTTTTTGAAATTGTTGTTGTTTCCTTTCTCAAGAAGGCATTTATACAAGCTATTTTATGATATTTTCCCTAAAACAAAAAATTAAAATGAAAAAAACCCTTCTCGAAGCTTTTAATCAGAAAATGACAGATAATCTCGTTTCCCAAATTTAAAAAAAATTAATTTTTATTTGGAGATTTCCTAACCAATCAGAGATATTTTTGATGTGAGAACCCACCGTGAAAACCAGGAAATTCTGGCGTATTTCCACTTTTTCAAACCCGTCCCTCAATCCCGCCCGCATAAAAGAAAAGTAAGTCCTTCTGACAACATGAACCCAAAATCAGACTTAGCGATCCTTTAAGTCGGCAAGAAAGGGAAGTCATTAAAATAAACATAAAACTGGACATGAGATTTTATGCAACTAAACCGGATAAAGGGGTGTTGTCGCAACCCCAAGAAAATTTGTTGAAGTTTCTTCTCCAAAATTGCGACCGAAGGGAAACAGCATCCTGTTAGTGGGTGAAGAAGCTTTTGTCAGAATCAATCCCGAGACCAAGGTATGACTTAGTCTTTGAAGCCTATCTCCTGTAACAATGCTACTTGGTGTGGAGGCAAAAAAGAGAAAATCCATGTGTCAGTCTTCTTTTCTTGTTTTCCTTTAAGGTCTGTATTAAAAGGCCTCTGGTGAATGGTGAAGAACCCCTGCCCGATGGTAAAAATAGCACAAAAGGTGAAGAAGGATTTAGGCATCAAAAAAACTACCTCTAGTGAAAAAGATTGCAAAGTAACTGGGTGCATCAACAGTACCCTTTATTAACCAAAAAAGGGATGTGCACCCCATCTGATTTGTATGAAGCAGTAAAGGTACTTTCTCATAGTAGCATGTACCCCCAGTTTGGGAAAAGGGTTTTTGTAACTGAAATGTGAGGTCTTTTTTCAAAAGAGCAACAGACTAGAAAAGGGTATGTAGAGTCCAGCCAATCTAAGATACAACCCCCGCATCAAGCACTGCCTGTTTGCTTTTAGAAGAATATTGTTCGAGGGCTCTTGCCCAAATGGAACAACTGGCCATCCTGGAATAGCAATTTTACTCATGAAATACATTAAACCCTTAAAGAAATGAAATACCCAAGCCACCCAAAATTTTTTCAGGCCAATCCCAAAGAAGGATCAAGTGTCACATCTAGTAGGCAAAACAAAAAGAAAAGGCTCATGGAAAAGATAAACCAAACAAATTTAAACAATTACAAAAAAACTAGATTCATATAGTTTTTGTCTCACAATGGGTACTTTTTTCTAAAAAAAATTTTAAAACTGCAATATTTATTTCACTGTTGTGACAGAAAAGGGCTTATCACAATTCTGAATTTTTTTCTGATTTCTCTAAACTTTTACTTTAAATTTACCCAATATATAAAAAATTTTTTAAAAAGGGTTTGGGGGTATTTAACCTACCCGTATTATATATATCTTGTTTGCATAAAAATTTGGGCTCCATTGTTCTTTGGGAAGGACCTAACAAGCTAAGCTTCCTCCTCAAACATCAAAATGGAAAACAAAGGTTTATGAAATTGAAATCTAAGGGAAGGAGGGAAGGGGTTTAAAAAGGTTTACCAGAAAATAATGTTGGATATAACACCCCATCACATGGTCCCCTGTCATTGTGTCATATAGAGCGAATTAAGTAAAAAAGAAGGCACCTTCACCCTTCCGTTTAAAACGCCTTTTGTTCAAATTGCCCACAAACAACGTAAAATCGAAAAGTTGCAATACCAAAATGCACCTCCTAACTGAAAACTTTTTAGGTTTGTATCAGTGTTTCTTTTTTTTAGCAAAAAAACCCCAATGGCAACTTTTGTTGGAAGGGAAGGCAACATGCAATTTTAAGGGAAAGCAAAAAAACTAGATTTTAAAAAAAAAGATACAAAAATTTATAATTGCTGAATAGTATAGTTATTTGTGGGTTTATATTTGGGTTTTGAAGTAATTGTATTTGTGGCCAAAATTTTTAAGAGAAAAAAAGGACAATTTCCCATTTTGGGGGTTTATAACAAAAATCAATCCCCTTTTCCCTTTTAACCCTGTGAAAGCAAAAAAACTACAAAACAAGACCTGTTTTCTAACTTTTCAATAATCACTTGTGCTTTTTCTTTTTAAAAAGACGCATGATCTCTGAATTTTCATTATGCAATACCAAGAGTTCCCTTAAATCTCTGTGGATGCCGAAATGCAAAAAAAAACCCCGATCCGCACAAAATATGTCAAAAGATGAACCCCAAATTTTTCGCTTTTTTCGACTTAAGGCTTCTTCGCTAGATTTTGAAATGGAGGGGGAAAATTGGTATTAGTTAAAAAAACCCATCCATGATAGGGGTTTTTTTTCGTCTTGTCTGTGTTTATATTTTTAGTAGAACACTGGAAAATCAAAGGTTGTGAGGGTTTCCCCCCCCCCACCACCACAACCCAAAACCCCACCCCCACCCCCACCCACCACCACAAAAAAAGAAAAAAAAAGGCCCTTCATTGTTTAAAAAAACCAAAAATATTGGGGATATTTTTCCACAAGAAAAAAGTGTTGGGGGCAGATAACAAAAACCCCCCAAACCAACACTTGCCCAAAATTGTTCCGCAACCAAAAAATGGCAAACCCCCTTTCAGGCTACCCTATCATCAAAACCACACTGGTTTCCCCAATATTCAGGAATTCACTTTAAAAAAACTGAAAGGTTGAATAGAACTGATCGGAGAATTTTGGGCTGCCCTTTGGGCCACTGTTTTAATCAAACCCTTTAAAAAATTTGTGAAAAAAGGGTCAAAAATAGTGATGTGAAAAGGGTTATTTGGAAGAATCAATTTTCCCTTATGCGCAATTTGTGGATCCAAAATTGTTGGGTTTTTTTTTGATATAATTTGTTGTCTTCTTCAGCAAGGGGGTAAGAAAATGTATTTAGATGAATTTAGAAACTATATAAAATGTCTTTTTTTTAATGACTTTAAGCAAAAACATTGGACATGACCTCCCTTTTGTCTAAGGCACAAGCAATGGTTGAGGGAAATTTTAAGCAAAACTTTTACTTTCATCAACCCCCTTGGGGAGCAAGAAAAAAGCCAAAAAGATTTTTAAAACGGCCCCATGTTGATTCCTCTTCATTATTTCCAAGCAAAAATTTGACGAAAGCTTTTGCTTTGGTTTCTCAGTCTAGAGTGTTAAATAATAAAAAGTAAACCGACCCTTTTCTTTTAAACTTACTTTTAGTAAATGTTGGGTTTAATTTTAAAATAAAATTAGAACAAGAGATCCAAAATTTGAATTTTCCCCCGACAGCATTACCCCCTTTTTAATCAAAGTTCCCAAATTTCCCGTGAGGGAGAGGTTAAGAAAAAAATATAAAGGTACACCTAATTTTTAAGTTTAAATTTTAGATAAAATTTTGTGGTTCTAACCTCACAAAAGGGAAAAGGGGGCCCTGAAAGGGAACAAAGGAAAATGCAGTGACACATACCCTTAAAGCCCCATGGTCAAAAAAATGACTACAATACCATTATTTTGCATTTACGGTACCCTGAGAAATCAGCAAATTTTGTTAGATCAAAAACCATAAGGGTTAATAGTTGTTTGAAAGGGAAAAGTGAGAAAAAAATCACTTTTTTTCATTGACTTGTTACAATTTATCCTGTCTATCACAAAACTATTCTCGCACTTGGGGTACTTCCGACTTCTAAACATGTCACTAGTATTCTTCTTAATTTCTTTCCTTTTTAACCTTTGAGTGGACAAAAAAAAATTTCCTTAAGGATTTAGTTAAAACCCGGCGAAATTCCCCCTTTCCCTAATTTGTTCTTTTCCCCCAGATGTCCCCCTTTTAAATTTTATTTCACTTGATATTGACTTAATCCCAAGATTGTTCTATCATTTCATTTATGATCTTTCGCTTTGATTCCTATGTTTTTTTACCATCATTCCTGTTTTTCAATCGGTTTCCCCAAAAAAAAAGTGTATGATAAGGAAAAAGGGTTTCTAGGGAGAAATTTGTTTACTTGAAAATTGGTTTAGTAACTTTTTTTCAAGTAACTTTTTAATGCCCTTTTGTACGAGGAATAGTTATAACCTATTGTAAGATGAAATTTCTTTTTTCTTCTAAAAAAAATAAAAAGTTAAGTAAGGAAAGATCTTCTTTAAAAAATAGATTCTCATATTCCCTAGTGACTAAACTTTGGGGGTATTTTTGTTTTTTAATTCCTATTTTTAAACTCCCAAATTTTTGGGGGAAAACATTGAACAGGTATTTTACAAAAAAATTTATGCAAAATAAATATTTTTAAATATTATTTAACCATTTTCAATGATAAAAACATTTTATTGAAAACTTTTTTTTCCTTTTATAATTCTAAAAAGTGACACCAAAAAAGGAAATTAAATTTTAAATTTTTGGCTTTTTGCCTTTATTCAAGAGGTAATTTTTTCAAAATTAATTTAATAGAATCAAGGAAAAAAATATTAATATAAAAAAAACCTTTGATTTGGGAAAATAAATAAAATTTCACTAGGTTTTAAAACAAGAAATTTTCGAATAAAGACTAAAAAAACCCTGCTTTTTGGGACGGGGAGCAAACCAAATTTTTTAAAACAAATTTTTTTCTTTTTAAAATGGACCTTTAATTTTTTTATTACCCCCTTGCTTTTTAATTGCTCTAAAGGGGCATTTTTGTCTTTTTCAAAAAAGAAATAAAACCCAAACAAAATTATAGGGGGTTTAATTTTTAGATCAAATGAATTTTGGTGGTGTAATCAACATGGGTAAAAAGGGTTCTTAGTCAATGGTTTGGTAAAAGTTTTACCCACAGTGAGGGGAAGTTTTCAAGTAATAAACCTTTTAAAACTTAAACAATACCGGGACTTTAAAAAATTTTTGATCTAATAATTTATTTCTACCTCAACAGTCTGATTTTATTTAAAATATATGGTGCAGGAAAGGGGGCCACAGGGGACTTGTAATTTCGCAAATTACTGGTTGTTGGGTTTATTAAAGTTTCCAGGCCCACGAAAAATTGCAAAAAGGAGGGGGTTAAAGCCCCCTTAAATTACAAAGGGTTTTTTTTTTTTTCCCTTTTTTTTAAACATTTTCCCTTTTCCAAAAAAAACTAAAACAAAAATTCAGGCTTTTATACTTTACTCAAGCCTTTTTTCAAAATCAGGAAGAGCTTTCAAGAAAAAGATATTTCCCCATATTTGAATGGTTCAGCTTTCAAATAATTTTAGAAGATTGAAAAAAAAAAGAAAATGGGAAAGGCCAAGAGATTGTCTATGAAAATCTTTTTTTGTTTTTTGCCTTCCACTTAAAACAAGGAATATTTTTGTTTTAAAAAACTCCCCATAAGGATTTCTCTTAATCCCTTCCCCCCCCTTCCTTTTCATCAGATATTTCTTATGGGCTTGATTATAAACAGTGGGAAAAGGCACCCCAAAATTCTCCCATCGTTCTATTAAACCCTTTCGATTTTTAAATGTGAATTCCTGCAATTATTAGGGAACCTAGTGTGGTTTTTTGATGTTAGGGTCCCTGAAAGGTTTTTTGCAGTGCTTGGTTTTGCTGGAGACAATGTTGGCAAGTGGGATGGGGGGGTTTGTTATGTAGCTCCAACACTTTTTTTTGTGGGAAAAAAGCCAAATTTTTTGGTGTTTTTTCAATGAAGTGGTCCTTTTTTTTTTTTTTTTTTTGTGGTGGTGGTGGTGGGGGGGTGGGGGGTGGGGTTTGTGGGGTTGTGGTGGTGGGGTTTGGGGGGGAAACCTAAAACCCCTTTTTTTTTCTCAGTGTTTACTAAAATCTTATATAACACGCCCAAGACGAAAAAAAACCCAATAGGATGGGCTTTTTTAAACTAGTATTAAGTTCCTCTCTTCATTTCAAAAGTGGCGAAAAGAAACCCTTAAGTGATAAAAGCGGAAATTGGGGTTCTCTTTTAAAAATTTTTAGTGCAGGTTTGGGTTTTTTTTTTTTTTTTTGCAGTTTCGTGTCCACTGAGTTTTTAAATGGAATTTGGGTTTGATTGATAATGGAAAATATCAGAGATCATGCGTCTTTAAAAAGAAAAAAGCAAAGGGAGTTGATTAAAGAAAGTGCTAGTAAAACCAAGGTTTTTTTTTTGTAGTTTTTTGTTTTTCCCGGTTAGTAAAAAACAGGGATATGATTTTTTTTGATAAAACTCCCCCCCTGGAATTGTCTCTTTTTTCTCTTGATTTGTGCCACAAATACAATTATTTTTTAAACCAAAAATATGCAAACAAATTAACTATACTATTCAGCAATTATAATATGTATCTTTTGTTTTAAAATCTTAGTTTTTTTGCATTCCTTGAAATTGCATGTTCCCTTTTCCCATTCCAACGAAAGTTGCCATTGGGTGGTTTTGCTGAAAAAGAAACACGATAAAAACCTATATAGGTGTTTTGTTGGGAGGGTCATTTGGTATTGCAACTCTTCGACTTTACTTTTGCTTTGTGTGGAATTTGAACAAAAAGGCTGCTTTAAATGGAATGGTGAAGGTGCCTTTTTGTTTACTTAATTCTGCTCTTATGATCACAATGACAGTGGGACCTGTGATGAGGTGTTATATCCAACTTTATTTTTCTGGTGAAAACCTATTTAAACCCCCTTCCCCCCTTTCCCCCTTAGTTTTCTTTTTTTACATGAATCCTTGCTTTCATTTTGATGTTTGAGCATGCGGCTTAGGGCTTGTTAGGTCCTTGCCCGAACAATGGAGCCCCTAAAATTTGCAAACAGATATTATAATACTGTGTGGTTAAAAGACCGCCGACCTTTTAAAAAAAATTTTATATTGGGTAGAATTTAAATAAAAATTGAGAAATCAGAATAAATTCAGAATTGTGTAAGGGCTCCATTTTGTCGGTTTTCAAAGGGGAAATTAATATTGCAGTATTAAATATTTTAGAAAAAATGTATCATTTGGACATTAAAATATAGAATTTATTTTGTAATTGATCTAATTGTTTTTTATCTGTTTCATGATGCACATTTTTCTTTTTTGTCTATAATGATGTACACTTGTCCTTCTTTGGGTATTGGGCCCGTAAATTTTGGGTGGCTTGGGTTATTTCATTTTTTTTAAGGGCTTAAGGTATTGTATGAGTAAATTGCTATTCCTGGATGGTCCCGTGTTCCCTTGGGGCAAGAGCCCCCGAAAAGATATTCTTTTTAAAAGCAGAACAGGGATGCTTTATGTTGGGGGTTTTTTCTTAGATTGGTGGATCAATATCCTTTCTAGTTGTTGTCTTTTTTAGAAAGACACTCACATTTTATTACAATACCTTTCCAACTGGTGGTACATGCTACTATGAGAAAGTTGACCCTTTTTGCTTCATACAAATCAGATAGGGGTGCACATACCTTTTGGTTAATGAAAGGGGACTGTTGATGCCGTCCAGATTCATTGTCAATTTTTTTCACTATTTAGGTGAGTTTTTTGTGCCTATCTCCCCTTTTATTCACCATTTTTGCTATTATTATCCAGCTGGCAGGGTTCTTCACCATTCACCAGTTGGCTATTTAAGTATCTGAATTAAAGGAAAACAAGAAAAAAAAGACTGCACAATGGATTTTTTCTCTTTCTTTGCCTCCAAGGGCCCTAGTATGCTTGTTCATGGAGATAGGCTTCAAAAGACTAACATACTTTGTGTCATCTGGTTTGATTCTGACAGATGCATTCTTCATCCACCTATAAAGGATGCTGTTCCCCTTTCGGCGAAATTTTTGGAAAAAAACTTCGAAGCAGAATTTTTTTGGGTTTGCGACAATATCCTTTATCCAGGTTGTTGAAAAAATCTATTCCTTGTTTTATGTGTTATTTTTGCTCCCCTTCTTGCCTGACTTAAAAGGATTGGTAGGTTTATTTTTTGGGTTCTGTTGTTAGAAGGATTTTACTTTTTTTTGATGCGGGCAGGTTGATGGACGGGTTGAAAAAAGGGGGAAATACAGCCAGAATTTCCAGGGTTTCCGGGGTGAGGTTCTCACTTTTAAATATACTCTGATTGGTTGGGAATTTATCCCCAAAAAATTAATTTCTTTTTAAATTGGAACGAGATCTACTGTCATTTTTGATTTAAAGCATTCATGGATATGGTTTTATTCATTTTTTAAACTTTTGTTTAGGGAAAATATCATGAAAATTGCTTGTATAAAGCCTTTCTTGGAAAGGAAGAGCAAGCAACAAGTTATAATAAAAAATTTTTCTGAAGTAGTTGTTTGGTAGTATAGTTTTTGAGATTTGAAGGTTCTCTCTAATGAGTCCTTAAATGGTGATGCACAAAAGCTACTAAAGAACTGTGGAATTGAAAAAAGGGCAAAAGCTATGTTTTTTGACAATTTTATCAACGTTTCCCTGGGTAGATCTATTCTGAGGCCAAAATGCTGTTATGAAAGGGTTAAAAACTGTGAATACACTTTCATTCCGTTAACTTGAGGCATATTAAGTCAAGTTTTTTGTCAAGGATCATTCTTTTTGCATTCTTTAGGCATGATGGGGCCCCTTGGCAAGAAATTGACAACACAAAGACCTGCAAAGAAATTGGTGGCAGCCCCACATACCGTAATTTTCCCTTTCTTGGTGTTTCAGACTGACTCCCACTTCTTGCTTTTACTTTGTATTTTGGATTTAATGTGGCTTTTTATTTTTTTTTTACCAAGTCCACCCATTTTTTCCTGCTTGCGATATTTTTTCCTTGTGCTAAGCTCTTCAGACATCTTAATTAGTTTTGTTTATACTACTGCAATGCACAGAGACTGATGTTTCAAGGGGCCCTTGTTTTTTACCTAAATAAGTATATATAAAATTTAAATATGTTATAAGTTAAACTTATGTCAATAACTTGTAGAAAGTATTATATGATTTGTAATACAATAATATTTAATTAGTTGTTATTTTATGCTGTCTTTATTAATTTTCTGGGTACCTTATCATAATATTATTTTGCAAAAAAAGGTAATTGTCCCTTACTCTATAGTTTTTTAAATATATTGTTATAATGTTATGTTTTAGCTACTAATGTAACCATTTATAAAAGGGAAAAAATCTTATTTGGGCATTTGTTGAGATTTTAAAATAAAAAAAAAATTTTTTTTTTGCATGCACTTTTTTTTTATTGGAAAAATAATGCTACAAATTGAAAAAAATTATCTTTTCCAATTTTGGAGTACCTTTTTTAAATTTTAACGGATCCTTTACATAAATGTCTTTTTTGTTTTGCTGGGTGTTGTTTTTTGTGGGTGTAAATCCTCATTCTTTGTGAAATTTAATATCTAGGGTTTTTTTAGTATTTCTCTTGCACCCTTTATTAAGCTGCACTGAAATTCTTTGAACCCAAACCGGAATGGTTGTCTTTCCTCTGTTTTTAGTGAGAGGAAAATTTCCCCTCAAATATTAGGTTTGGGAATGGTTTCAGATTTTTTGTTAGTTTTTTCATCACCTTTATCATCAAAAATTTTTCTCATGTCATTTTCTTCTAGATCTTTCTATTTATTTTTGTACAAATTTGCTAGCTCTTTACGCATTTTATACATTCCCCATTTTGCTATACTTTTGTCTGAGTTAATCTAGTGAAGTATAGGTTAGGACAGGTCTTTTTTCCTTTTTTGCATTATGACGATCTATTTCCCTGTTGTTTTTTTTCTTTTTTCTTCATCATTTTGTTTTCATCTTCTTTGAGTTTTCTTCTCTCTTTATAGCCTATGGTGATACCCCTGTGTTCTTTTTTGTTGCCCTCCTTTTTGTAAAAAATCTTTTTCTTGAACCTGCATTTTGATTTTTTAATTTTCATTTGTCTCGAGATTAATCGGGTTTTGGGTATCTATCTTTAGGCATGAATGTTTCCCGTGACTTACCTGCAAGGACTCCGGGTCGGATTTTTGGGGGAAACGCAGTGAGGCTGGAATGGAGGTGGTAAGGTTTGTTATTGCTGGTCCAGTTTTTGTTGCTGGTCGCATGTTGTTGACAAATCTTTGAATAGATCAGGAGTGATTGGTGTAATAGAAAAGCTTTGATGGAATTTGGTTTTTTTACAATTACTGCTGTTTCGTCAATAAAATTTGTTGGTTTTATGTGTTTGTAAGTCAATCGATCTTGGGGTCTGGTTAGTAATGGGTTTTGTGCTGGGGGGTTTGGGAATGGAACCTTTTATGCAAATTGATGAGGTGGTCTAGATCATGTTGCTTTTTAGATACAGTTGCATGGTTAAAAAAAGGGTCAAATGACTGTTTAAAAAAGCGAAAAATTTTGGGGAAATTTATTTCTGAAAAATTTTGAAAAAATTTAATCCCCTAAAAACTTCAGTTTGGGGCTTGGCGAGTTTTTTAAAAGTTAATGTGAAGATCAATGTTACTAAGCCTTTTAAAGGCTTGTTTATGGGTCCGTAAAAATTAATCAAGGAAATACAAAGCGTAAGTTAAAATACGAGACTTTCAATTTTTTTTTGTTTTCATGTGGAAGGGGGGCCATGTTGGAAAAGGATGCCATTCCCCAGGGAATGGTAAGGAACAGTTTGGTCCACATATGAAAAAAGTGATTTTTAGTTTGATGGGAACAAATGGAGGTATAGAAGCTGGTTTTTAGAGGAAAAAAAAAGCTGCGTGAGAGTGTAGAAAGTTGCTGGAAAAAAAGAATTTTAATCCCGACACCCTATCCCCATCTGATGAGTCCCCCCCCAAACATTTGTCTATTTATCTCCCCTTCACCTACGAAACCCCCACAAACCCCAAAAAATCTGTTCGGTCCAAAACTTTTCCTAACACCAAAAAATCCCTTACCCTTTGACAATCCAAATGCCTTATC